>CAEFZY010068428.1:0-219582 GCA_903066815.1 Brachyrhaphis roseni
ACCAGGGGCATAAAGCCCCAGACAGCATAGCTCCTAGGATCATTGGGACACTCAAACCCCTCCACCACGATAAGGTGACAGCCCAGGGAGAGGGCTGTCACCTTCATGTTTATTACAGCTATATGCTGCGTTAGCATCGGACAAAATTTTGCTTTGAGACTCCTGGTTGATTCACTCCAAAGCAGCAGATAGTAATGCTCCTAATTCACTTGTTTTTTTTCTATTTTCTGTCATTTGAAAATTTTGCTCAAAATTTGCATCACAATTGGATTGAAACATAGCTAGCATTATGGAATAAGCAAAGTGACTACAGCAGTATGCAGTCTCATCCACTACTCAGTATTAGAATAACATACAAATTAAGAATTGAATGATGATATTGGTTAATATTAAATCACTTTTCTCTTTATTTCACATCAGCTCACTGCTTTGAACTTCAGCATCGCTGTCAGTAAAATCTATATCAGTGTTTTGGCATGGAGGGTAGTGAAAGTTCATCCCATTAGGTAAACAAATCATTTGCATGCAGAGAGTTAACACATGGTTCTTTAAATATCTGCTAAATATTTCATCCAAGAAGTCCTCTGTGACTGCGGTATTGCTCATACAGACATTGCAGTGACAACTGGGATTTGATGTGTTGTGCAGAAATATATAAAACTGTCAAAGCTCTATCTTAACACGGGTCACACCTGCAGAGGACCCGGTCAGACGGGGCATCTAAAACCTGCTTTCCTCCGAAACCCTGATGACATTTTCTGTACGCTGTGATGGTGAGAAGTTAGTGGCAACAACAAAAACTTCAGCTCCAATATGGATGTTTTACCCATAAACATGGAAATAACTGGTGTTAAACAAGTACAAGCATCGATTTAGCACTAGAGCTGCTATGGTGAAAAACTAATTACACTAAGCTCTGAATGAAGGGGACCAGTTGAAGTGTGTCAGGGAAAGGAAGCAAATAATTTCATTGTGTCAAACACCCATGGGCCACTTTGTTAGGTACAACATGCCAGTCCTCAGTCCAACCTCCACTTGCTTTCAGAAGTACCTGAAAACTTTGTGGCATAGACTCCTCTGATAGGAGTTGAACTGTTTATTGTTTTCTGCTGCTTTAATGTTTGTATGCTGCATAACGTGGTTGTAAATAGAGATGTGAATCTATCAGTGTTTTTCAATTACAGATTTTAGTGTCAGGATTCGATTCAGAAACCATTTCTTCTATTCAAATGGTTTAGAGATAATGTTTAAATTATGTGACTGACAAGAGGAAAAGACAATTTAAACTAGGGGTGCACAAATTTATCGACCAAGGTCTAAAAATGAACTGCTGTCCTCTGCTGGTTTGACTGATTGACCGGCCCACCAGGTCATGTCTGCACGTTTACAGTTAACAACAGTTACACCACCGATACTGATGCCAATTCAGCAACTTTCTTGCTATGTTGTGCAACATGTCAGACAAAAAAAATGCTATCGGCCAAAATCAGAATTGGCAGGTCAGGCTTTTTAAAGGATCGGTAATTGGTGATCGACCAGAAAACTGCAATCAGTACATCCCGAGTTTCAACAAATATAACATTTATTTAAAACATTTCTATAAGGCTTTGCACTGTATTAAATTCCATCATAATATATTTAAACAAAAATCGGTTTGTGGATAAAAAGTCTGTAACTAAAAATTACCAGCATTAGCTTAGCTGCCTGGCTTTTTCTTAATAAAAAAACTCTAAGAATTAGTCTTAACATTAGCGTTAGTCGAAACTGAATGAACTCGTGATGCGATATGTAAGTAGGAGCAGCAAAGACATGTAACTTAACTTCATAATGAAATTGTTTTTTGAGCATTTCGAATCGATACAAAATTCCCAGGACCAGGAATTGAATTTTTTATGAAATAATTTTTTCTGCACCTCTATTTCTAAAAATGTGTTATTTTGTGTAACATTGCATGCTGGGTATTCTCTTCTCTGTGACCATGACACAAAAAATTAAGTTTTTCACTGTTCTTTCTGCGCAGTAAAATGGCTGATTTCAGATGATGTTGAGACATCTTTTAAATTCCTCGCCAGACCCTTGAGCTGCTCTAATCTTGTTCCTAAAGGTCTCAGGCAGCTCTTTGGGTCTCATCATGGTGTTCAATTTCATTTCAGCAGTGAGTAACATACCAAAAAGGCCAAACCTCTTTGAAAATGCAGAGTAACATTTTTCCGTCTGATGTGAAACACCTGTGTGGTTTCATCTGTTTTAAGTGGGGATAAATTGTAATTTTTTTCCCTCTAAAATAGTTAACATATTTAATTTTTATATCAGTTTTTCACAGATGCGTATTGTGATCTAGAAGATCAGCGTAACGTAGCAGTATTTACAGTTTTACTGAAGCTGGCTAAAAAAACGTATTTAAACAATTTATGCAAATATGAACCCCAATGCACATATGTGGAATTACAGTTTATTCTTGTCTATCACGCATGATGTGACTGATGTAAGATCTGCAACAACTAAACACTGAAATGTTTGTGTTTGTGTCTGAAGGAGTGAAAACAGGGAAGAAACAGGAGAGCGCGGGAGGAAGGATAAAACACCGCAAGTGTTTCTCGTTACAGCCCAAAATTATGCAAAGGCTCAGTGAGCAGCATGAAAGATCAAAGATAAAGGCCATAGGGCATGCACATTAAGAGTTATAAAGAGAGCCCTTAGCTGTACACTGTTTAATTATTGAAACAAGAAACATCTTAGATATTTTAAAGAGCTTCTGATAATGTAGTTGAAGAAGAAACACCATGTAAAGACAAAAAGAGGAAAAACTGAAAACTAGGACAAGAAAACACCTTTTAATTTACTGATTAGCAAAATCTAGTTCATTACCAAACATGTGTGAGTTGGTTTTGACTCGTGTGAAGAAAATTGTCTCTAACAAACAAGCCAAAAACCAAACTTCGTCACCAAGTTCCTGGAATCACTGGGATAAAACCTTATTACCACCAAAAGCATCGCCTATGTGGTGTGTTTGCACGGTGGTTAATTTGTCATCACTGCTGCTTGAAGCTTGAATTTGTTGGAATCCGTCTTGGCAGAGTTTACGTTTATTCCTTGAACATTTTCAGAGTCTTTTGGGTTAACGGTTCTTACAGGTGGATGCATTGTTTTCCTTCCCGTTTGTGTCCATTTTGTTTCTTGAGTTGATGGAGAAAACCTGTGAGCTTCACATTTCAAGAATTGCAACAGATTCTAAATCAGATTTAAGACTAGACTTTGACTAGGCCAGGGCAACATATGAATCTGCTTTGATTTAAACCTACTCACAGGTAGCATCTCTAGCTGCAAATAGAGAAGAGATAAAAAAAAGAAGAATATTTCTCTTTTTATCGAGTAAGTTAAAGTAACAAACTACTGGATTTCGCTAATGAGGAAAAACATTTATTTCCTCTGGCTTTTATTTTATTGTGTGGCATTGGATTAGAAGACAGGTGTCAAACTCCAGTCCTGGAGGGCTACTGCCCTGAAACTTTTAGATGTGTCTCTGCTGCACCACACCTGAGGTCATTAAGGCTCTGGAGATCTGATCTACACAAGAAGGAGGTAATGAAGCCTTTTCATTCCAGTGTTTTGTACCTGTAGCACATCTAAAACCTGCAGGACACCTGGAGGACTGGAGTTTGACATCCCTGGATTAGAAGGATTTAATTTCAAATGCACACCACACTTTTCAGATTTGTTTGTACTCCTTCCACTTCACAACCATGCTGCACTTTATGTTGGTCTTTCACATAAAATCCCAATAAAATGCATTAAAGTTTTTGATTGTAACATAACAAAACACACTAAAGTTTAAGTGAGAATTATTCACATTTCTAATTGGCATAACTGAGGAATCTAGTTGCACAAAAATATTTGGATTTTGTCTTAAATGCATCTCGGATAATATAAAAAGCTAAACTAATAAAACTCATTTAAAAATGTAAATGAATATTTTCTCGAACGCTGAACAGCTTCCAGGAACGAAGCATTACAGAGGCTGAAGGCAAAGGGAGGAAAATGGGGCTTAAGGGCCCCATTAATCGATATGAGCCCAGAGCAACTTATTCATCATTTTGTGCAAACAAACTGCGTTGTGGACATGGTGTGTGAGGGTGAAGAGGTTGGTGTGTGAGGGCTGCTGCCTGACCCCCATCACTCTTCCTCTTATCTCTCCTCCTCATTACTCCTTACACAAAGGCATCAAGCTCTGGTGACTATGTGGAGCCACACTTGAATGTGCAGGGAATGAGAGAGCAGAAGAGGTCCCACATCTTCATTTCAGACTTCTGTGACATTTTCACTGCTCGTTTCTTCTTCTTCTTCCTTTTTTTGTCAGTTTAAAGCTTCCATCTGCGCTCCACTGATCGAGTATCTCAGTGGAATCTGCAAATATCTGTGTGAGTTTGCATCTGTCCTTTTGTGAGTCCGTGCTGCATGTTTGTGTGTTTATGTGTGGACGTAGAGGGGGTGGGGGTGTGGGTGTGTGTGTGTGCTGTTGTTGCATCTGGACTCTGGGAAGCAGGATGATCAGTCTCTCTCACCCGCAGTCAAGCCCAGCCAGCCTCTGAGTTTCAATCAATAACAGGTCCCTGTGGCTGCTCGGAGCAAGCTGTTTGAAAAGTCAGAGTAGCATGAAATGGCCATTATTAAATTACTGGGACGGACACATTCAGAAGGCCATTGCATTAAGAGAGCAAGCTCCCCAATTAGTGGATCAGCACATTAATAGCCCTGGATGAGAACACCACCGGAGCATGGGCTGGACATACACACACACGCACTATTGACCTATTTTACTGGTGCATTGATACCCCTATCATTTATAAAGTGCAGTAGTAATTCATTTTCCCTAAGCAGAACAAACAGCTGAAACATGTTTACTGGTTTTAGGATACTCCAGTTCCCTCAACCCACTGGTTCCAGCACCAGTTAACGACCTCCTACAACTAAACTGCAAAGATGTCGAAACACTGAGTTCCTTTAGATCAGTGTTTCTCAACCTTTTTTGGGCCAGCACCCCCCTATCCATCAATCAGGTCCCTCACCGCCCCCCATCAAAGAATTTGTAGGCTACTTTTTGCGCAATGTGCACGTCTTGTTTTTTCTTACCCCCTGCGGTGCGGAGCGGTCGGGAAACGCGTATCGATGGAGAACAGCAGACTGACGTAAACCTTTTAGCTCAGGTATTCTGATGATTAAAATTCAAAAGTGCTGTGGTATCGTTTCATACCGGATCATTTAAAGCACCAATGTTAACTCTATAAAACGAACGCTCTCTGTGGAATCACCCATGGAAGGATTTCTTTATTTAACTTTTTCACTTTTCTGAGGGATACACAGTGAGAGTATCGTGATTGTAGTCATCACATGTTCATAAGAAAGATAATCCGTTGTCCTTCCATGCAAGCTGGCAGCATCCAGATGGACAATAAAAACACTTCTTTATATAATTTGCTGCTTTGACATGATCACAGCACTGCCAAAACATATGTACAAAAATCCTCAATAAAACATAAAATATTTGAAAATCAGACACCAGACAAGTGAATCACAGCAACGTCATCAGCCGGTGTGACGCTGAACTGATGCGGTGAAGCTACCAGTAGTTTCACCGCAAAGTTGCGCCAGTAAGCTAACAAACACTGAAGAGAAGAAGAGCTGCCATCGATACAGCTGCAGCCAGGCATGTTTTAATGTTAAACAATACAGTTTTAGCAAGTTGCTCAAAGTCTAAACTGCTATTGTTCTGCATTTAAGAAGTAAAGTTTAGCTTTGAGCCAACGACCCCCAAAGGAATCACAGCGCCCCCTTTGAGAAACGTTACTCTAGACCAAGACTAAGAAAACCACCTGCTTAGATCTGCCTCTGATCAGAAGTAAGTGGAACTTGCATGTCCAGATGCTCTGCAGTAAACCTTTAATGAGTTACAATCTGTTTTTCTTCAGCAGTGGAGTATTGTGCATTCAGCATACACAGAATTACACTCTTTAGACTTCTGCCCAGAGCCCTCTTGAAAATGAGATCTAGATGTCAACGGGGTTTACCTGGTTAAACAAATAAAATAAAAAAACAATTAACTGTTTTGAAGCAAATCTTCAGCTCTGACTTGCAGATCTTTCTGAACAGAGAGCCTCTTGGCTGTCGGAAAAATGTTTTGATTCACAACATCTGGAACTTTGATTAATTCCAATCTGTATTTTTCATTTCATTTTCATTTCTTCTCTTTATTTTTCCACTACATTGCCATATTTTTTGTTTGTTAATGTGTTTATCCTGTAAGGCACTTTGAGCCATCTTGTTGCTGAAATCTGCAACATAAATAAACTTGACTTCAAATTTGACGTGCAGTGAAAGCGAATAATAGTCACAAAGTTCAATATTTTGCAGATTTAGTATTATTTTAGTACTAAGTGCTGCTGATGTTCTTCAGACTGGAAGTAAGACAAGCTCAAACTTTAAATATAAAGGTCTAAATCATCTATCTATTGTGTTTAATTTATCCAATATTGGCTCTTGGGCAAAAGGTCCAGGAGGAAACTTCCAGCATCAATCTATGTTTAAGAAATTTAACTGGAAGTTCCTTTAAAATACATAGATTTTCATTTTTTAGTGAATATTGTTCCTTTATTTCAAATTTTAGTAGCAGAATAAAGATTTATGTCTTTGATTTTATCTTTATATTTGTAAATAATGCATTTAAAACATGAAGTATTAAGCAATCATTGTGTCACTCCACAACAGTCTGGTCCTGGTAGCCAGTATTTTTACTGAAAAACTTTTTTTGTGCGTTTTCAGGCTGGTTTCCTGAACATTTGGGTTTGGATAAACCTATGATGTTTGTTAGAATGAGAAATCCTGCAGCAGATTCCAGTTTTCCAATCAGTAATCCTCCCTCCATGCTCAGTGACCTGCTTTAGTCAGGTGGATTTCACAATTATTTCCCACCTCAAAGCATTAAAAACAGGAACTTAGGAGTTGGATAATTTACTTTCTATTGTGTGCACTTATTCTGCAAAATGGGGCTTGTTTTTTATCCCCTCACATGCATCTAAGTAAGTGTTTCTGTTTCTGCATCTTATTTTTCCCATCCTGGCTCTTGATTGGGTCTTCAGAGCCCTGGGCATACTTTTAGTACTTTTTTTTTTCAGTGATGCCTTTAATATGAATTATTCACCCTAGAGAGACACCACTTTGGATCCTAGCCCTTGTTTTCAAAATGCACCTTGTTTGCTCCTAATTCTTCCAGCCGGTCAGGCAGAAGTACAGCGGCTAACCTGCAGGTCAGGCTGACAGCTGGGAATTGCCGTTTTCCCTGTGCACTCTCAGGGCTGCAGCAGCGCCTGCGAGCTCACAAACACCGGCTGAGTGCATGTAGGCAGAGGTTATGGTGTACCTGATCTGCAGGGATGCCAGAATCATTATTTTACTCTCATTGCAGCATTGAATAAACCTCGGGCCCCTCTCGTTTCAGCTCCTCTGCTATCACATATCACCACCCAGCACATAACTGCTTCATACATTTCCACTGTGTAGCTGAGCCTGAGGCAGCTTTGCTTCCAACAGGCCACACTAACTGTCTGTGTCTATTGATTACACTCCTATATTCACCCACACAGACACAGGCACTGCATCCAGTTTCACTTGTTAACCTCTGACCTCTCGGTTGTTGACTGCTTGTTGTGTCAGTATTGTACTTAGACAGCATTAATGTGCTTTTCTTACTAACTTGAAGTTGAACTTGCTTAATGCATTTACATGACGTTCTGCGTTTAGTGAGTGTGCAGCTGAATGTGAACATAATTTGTTTTGACAGCCAACGCGTCCCACAAAGTTTTCATGATGCATTATTTATTTCTTAATGAGGTTTTTTTTTACTCCAGACATATCAACATCCAGGCAGGTTGTGTAACATGAAAACAGACCCTTAAAGCATGGCGGGTCCCCGGAGGGCCCCCGGTGTTTTGACTGAGAGAATCTTGCTTCTGAGTTTTATCCTCGCAGTTCCTTGTCAGCAAACCTGGTCGGGCAGAAATGTATCTGTGAAGTGATGAAATATTGAGTCTGTTTTGATAATGAACTCACCCCAACTTCTCATGCCTGATATGAATTGGCTGAGTTATTGATGAAGAGAGAATCGTACTTGTCTGCTGGGTTTCTGGCAAAGAATTTGGATCTTTCAGGTCTCTTATTAACTTGCTTTACATAACTGTGCAGATTTAACGATCTCAGCAGGTACTGCCAACGTTTTAAGTTGAGCTTGGAGTGAGATTTAGCCTTCAGATGCAGTTGGGAGTACTTGAAGACAGTAGTGCAGGTCTGGTTAAATCAAATTCATCCTTGGAAACAGCAGTATAAATTGACAGCAAAGCTGACATCAAGCCAAAGACCAAACAACTAATTAAAGACAACCCTGTCAACTTGTGTTACCATCCAATATATTATCTGCAACGTTAGAAGTTGATTAATACAGATATTTGAAAACTACACTGCAAAAACTCAAAATCTTTAATTATTTTTGGTCTAGGTCAGGTGTAACGTTAAATAAATAGAACCCATTGCTCTAAAACTTAGATACCAGAAAGCACTACATAGATACTAGTGGAAACATCTTATTACACTTGAAATGAGATAAAACTGACTTACAAGTAACTTTCCTCAAGATATAGGAGCTTTTTAAAGTCAATAATTCCTCAACATTGATGAAAAACTCCTAGTTTCTTTGAAAGATTATACATTTTTCTTATGTTGTAGTGAAATTGAACTGTTACTTTTTCACCAATATTAAGGAATTATTGACTTGATCTCCACTCTCTTGCAGAAAAGTTACTTGTAAATTAGTTTACTCTTATTTCAAATCTACTAAGATGTTTGCTGTAGAAACTAGATTAAAAATACTTGGTAAGACTTTGTGTTTTTGTAGTGTACATATAAAGAACCAGTTTAAGTTTGAACAAAAAAGTTTAGAAAACATCAAATACAAACTGGAGTGAAGTTGTTGAGACATGAAGAGATGATCATATACGTGGTAAAAAGACGTGATCTGAACATTGACCCCTGAGGGACACCCATCTAAAGCTGCAGCTTTGTAGAAACACACTGGTTTCTCTCATTTTGACCGCTTACTCTGCTGTTTTTCAGGGAAAGCCATTACATACCTTGCAATCAGCTGCTATCTTTTATACTTACTTCTTCTTCCTGCCACATGTTGATGTGCTCCTGGGCAAGGCACTTAACCCCAAGTTGCATACTAATCAGCGTATTGTTGTAGCGCAAATGGGTGACTGTGGTTTTAGTGTAAAGCACTGAGTGGAAAAGCTCAATATAACTTCAGTCCATTTACCAGTTACTACATAAATCACATTATAGAGATTAAATTCAAATCAACTGATGTTTTGAAACCTTTTACTTCTGTTAAGATGATTTTCTTCTCCATGATATTTAAAATTAGAATTTTACATCAGACCAATAAAAAACAATTTTAATACAGAAATGTAGGCCTAATGAAAAGCAAGTTTAATATCTTTTAGAAGTTTTATTTTCAAACATCAGACAAATTAGCCTCATTGGAACAAATATCTTAATTTATTCAACATATCTCTGTAATGACTTAAGAGTTTTTCAGTTCTACCAACTTTTGTTAGTGAAGATACAAATCTGAGGTATTTTTTGTACTAAAATATTAATTATATCAGCTTCCAAAAAATACCATTTGGAATGAATTATTTGTTGGTTATTTAATGCACTCTTAGATGCTAATAAGATGTTGAACTTGTTGAGTGGATTCTCACTGGAATAGATGCTAACGCCTGATATAAATTATAATTAACAAACTAAATGTCAAAGAAAATGTTGGAAACACTCCAGTTTCCTAATGACTGTCATCAGGCTAAAAATAAATCTTAATTTCCAGATTTAACACAGATTTCATGCTTTTGTAAACTACAGACAGTAGGATAATTTCAGCTGTCAGTCTGGCCTGTGATATTTTGTTGTTCAGGATAAAACAAAGTGTTTTAAAATGTCATATCCTGCAACTTCTCCAGGGAGTTCATAGCTGCACTCTGCCTTGCCGCCTCAGTGCCATATTGTATTGATTTGGTTCTGAAATCTGATTGGCAAACTTCACCTCTAGGGCTATCTGTGATACCAGCATGTTTCTAGACTCTATTTCCTCCTAAACACCCTTCTCTGCTCATCTACAGCACAGTCACAAGAACAAACACCAGATTAGATCCCAGTAAAAGAAAAAAGGGAAGAAAAACGTGCTGCTGCTGCTGTTGGCCCACGTGGAAGTGGCCCAGATCTGCAGAAGCTCGTTGCCGGGCCGACGGCCAAGGTTTGATCCCCAGTCGACTGGCGTCCTTCCAGCCCAGAGGAACGAGTGCTCTGCTGCAGAGCAAGGCAGGGGGCTCACAAACCCCCCACCATTACCACCAACCCCTGGAGGATGATGGATGCTCCGCTCGCTCCCTACAGAAGGGAGAAAACATTAGACATCTGTATAATTGACTGAAGAGAGAAACAGAGAGCAAAAAATGGAAAATAGCATTCAAGAAGACAGATTGTGTGGGTGTGCTTTGCACATAAGTAAGAAAATGGGCAAAGAGTGTATATTTTTGTTTCTTCTCCTGTGTGTAACTGATAATATTTCAGTGTCAGAGATGGGAAAATAAGACGATGAAATAAAACTGAAGGAGAAAGGTGCAGGAAGGAGTTGGCTCTCACTCAACATGACATCCTTTCACACCTATTACACATGTCCGCTCCCAGAACCATCCACAGAGCTGTTCCACTGAAACCGGGCCTGCTGATGAAACCGCTCCTACTTCATGGCTCTGCTGCTTCCTGCTCCAAATTCTCTGCATTATTCTGACAGTTTACTACCAGGGCTTATCCTCAGAATAGGCCAACGGTTGGCACACGAGCCGAGGGGGTAATCTAATTTGGTAGGAAAAGAGATCAGCGTTTCACTGCAAAAACACAAAATCTTAAGTATTTTTCGTCCCTTTTCTACTGCAAATATCTTAGTACGGTTGGAATAAGACAGAACTAACTCACAAGTAACCTTTCAGAAGGACAAAGGAGCCTCTTTTAAGTAAATAATTCCTTGATAAAAATGCACTTGTTCCACCAGCAGATTATTTCACTTATAACAAGTCATTTTCCCATCTTGTAAGTGAAACAGGTACGTTTTCATCAACTTTAAGGAATTCTTTACTTAAAAGAAGCTTCTATATCTTGCATTGGGATGCAAACAATTCATTGCCTAAATTACTTCCAACCTGTTAACCAACAACATTTGGTTAAACTTCTTTTAGTGTTGTAGTTTGGCTGCCATGCAGCAGAGGGCGCCGCTGGTCACTCTTAAGCAGAGCCAGTAGACACAGAAACAAAGATGGCGGCACCATATCAGAAACAGTCCAAATTCCTTATAGTGGTGTCAACGTCTCATTCAGAACTTACTGATGTGCTACGAAGGCCAGGAGATGATGACAGAGAAACTGAGGAGAGAAACACTGAAAAATCGTAAAAGAATTGAAAAATCACGATGCCAGTAAGAACAGTTTATTTTGAAATGTTTTGTGAGTTAATGCACTTCATGGAGCAAAGTTTTAACTTTCCTTCAAGAGCAACCACAGAGAGTCATCCAAGAACATACCTCTGCTCACATCTTTTATTCCTTTCATGCTTTATTTTTCTTTTGTAACTTTCATCCCTAATCTTGCTGAAAAGTTACTTTTAAGTTGGTTTTGTCTTATTCCAAATCTACTAATTATGGACACTAGAAACTAGGCCAAACATAATTGATAAGACGTGTTTTTACAGTGTTCAGAACAGAAATAAATTTCTATTCATTTGTCTGAAATGTTAGCAAATCCACAAATATGAACCCATCAGGACAGCAAGGATGTTTCAAACAAAACCAAATCTCTTCGAGCTGAGTGTGTTTCAGCTTGTTGTGAAGCAACTTGACAAATCCCCGTCGTGTTGCAAAGTTTCATCATTTAAAGAACAAGCTCCTAAGTGCTGGCCAGCGTCCATTATTAAGCCACCCAACAAAAGGGAGATTGAGAGCTGGTGCACACAACTTTCCAGGGAAAATAACACAATTATAAGAGTACACAGACTGCTTCATTATTAATGAAGCTGCTTTTCAACTGCATCTCTGAAAAGACCTCTAAATAATTCATCTCTATGGAGACGCATGTCAAGTAAGTGTGCTTGGACACTTCATGAATATCAAATAAATATGCAAAACAAAAGGGGCCATACATCATTAAGCACACTTTTGGATGGCATTGTTAAGGTTTGTTACGATTCCGAGATCCTTGATTGCTCTCTTCCCCGTCGTACTGGTGGCTGGTCTCTGATCCGATCTGGCTTCTAGCAATACTTCCTGATAAAACGCTCTGCAAGCCACAGCGACTGAGTCGGTGGATGTCTAATGATCAGTTTAGGGTGGGAAGGGGGGCAACATGGCTGTTAAATTCCCTCTTAATGATGATCCTTGATTAGCTGTTAATAAGACATTTTTTTCATTAGTTAATTGAATAACTAAAATGGACCTGCACTGCTGGTGACTTTGGATTAGAGGAAGCATTAGAAGTTGATGAAGTGGAGAATAAAGGGCTGAGTCGTATCCTGATGAGACATTCAGGCATGAATGTGATAATAACTTTGAGACTTCCAGAGTGAAAACATTCCTAAAAAGACTTTCAGGGTTGCTGCACATGTGCAGAATGATTAAATACTGTCTAACTCTGCCAGTACTGCACTGAACCCATAAAGGATTTAATTAATATTACTGTTTTTAACATTTAATCTGTCATTATGATGATATTCACTTCTACTCTTATTTTGTCTTGACATTTTTCTTTTGGTTTACAGAAACTTGAAGATGTTTTAGTGAGATCTGCTCTGCAAAAACACAAAATCTTATCAAGTAATTTTATTTAGTTTAGCCTATTTTGTAACTTTTCAGCAAAATAAAGTTGATAAAACTTCACTTAAAATTTCAAGTCAATAATTCTTGAATTTTGATAAAAGTGTTAGTTGTACAGGCAGATTTTTATAACATGGGAAACATGTTTTGTCTCAAACTAAATCATCACCGATTGTTTCTCAAGCAGCTTGGAACCTTTAACCAATATGTGACTTTTCATAATCCTTTGCAAAAATACTATCTCATCTATATTTGTTATGAATTTTTTGTTGTTTATGTTGAATGTGTGGACCGGAGCAGATAGAGGGTCCGCAACTAATGAAGTTCCAAATAAAAGAAGCAAAGGCAACAAATCTAAAGGATTTAAACTTTTCCCTCCAGTCAGCGGCGATATTTCATCGACGTTTATGTGTTTCTGTTTGTTCTCTATGGATAAAGCTTCCAGTTATGGATGCAGAACACATCCAGAGTCAGTTTGCTGTAAGTGTGATGGAGAGCAGGTTGGGGTGTGTGTGTGTGTGTGTGTGTGTGTGTTTATCAGGGACGTCGGGGCCAGTTGTGGGCTCTCGGAGCAGCCAGGTGTGAGTCATGCTGGGCGTTCTCTCGGTTGACTGGTAATGGAGTTCAATCTGATCTCTCCTCGCCTCAGAGGCTTCACTTCCCGGTCATTATGGACTTGCTAATTTTGGTTCTGAGCAGAATGTGTCTCTCTGAGCTGTTTTGACAGACAGCCGGTGTTTATGAGTATAAACATGTAGGTATTTATCCTGTAGGGGGCTTTAATTAGCATGCAAGCCAATCAATCAGGTTGGGAAACAGAATATGACATCACTTCCTCCAACTCCTTCCACGCATTTCTGACTGTATTTCACTGTTTTCTGCTCTGCTGACAGTCAAAGTAAATAAAAGTCAAACCAAATTCATACTACAGATCTAAGTTTGTTCAAAAGGAAAAATGCTGACGTAGAAAAATGCCGTCTTCTTTATTATGACTGAGGAAGTAAAAAAACGGTCTGGTCAGGAATCCCAAAGCTGCACTTCTTCCACAGAGACACTCAATACTGTCCCTGACATTCTGCTGTTGGATTTCCATGGAAGTCTGCGACAAGTTCACCTCTACAGAAACACCGGATCATTTCTCCACGTGTAGGATAATGTAACCGCTAGTTCCTGAAACTCTACACCTCATTGGTTTATGCAGGCAACTCTTTCAATTGTTCCCCTGCTTCAGTTATTATTTTAATATGTCTACTTCACCGCTTCCTTTGTCTGCAGCTACTCATCAACTATCCAACACAGGTTGGATGACAGAACCGTTGTGTATCATCCAGGGTTGAATGGAAGAGGAGCTGATTTCATGAGTGATATCCAGTTTCAATTCAATTAAAAAATACTTTATTAATACCAGAGGAAAATGAATCATTATTTTAGCTCATATTTTACAACTCAGAGTTGTAGATGCTAATCGTTGTGGGAAAGAAAGTTCTTCTGCAACAACGGTCGGCTACACCGTTGTTGCACCTGATGAAAGTTCTACTTTCGCTGGCCGTTTTATTAGGCACACCCCATCATTTGTCTACTACAATGATAAAGAATCTGTGACTCACATGACATTAAAGGCGGGCGGTATTACGCAAAATCAACTTGTTTTTATCTTTTGATCATGTTATCGTGCCATTTGCTCACCAGAATCCAGAGAGTTGCTTTGGTTCTGATGCATGTCTGAGACGTCATTGATCTCAGCTCCTCCAGACTAGCGAGCAGCAATTAGCAAACACCTGAAATTTTTGGTGTCAGAGGAGAATGGCCAGACTGGTTTCAGATGATAGAGAGGCAACAGCAGCTAATAGAAAACGTTACTTGCAAAATTAATTTACAAGTAACTTTTCAGAAGGTATAGGAGCTTGTTTTAAGTCTATAGTTCATTAATATTGATAAGAGCAGTATTTCCAGTGACAGATATTTCACTTGAAAAAAAACAACAATTCTTCTCCCAAGTGAAACTGCTTCTTTTTATCAATATTTAAGAATTATTGATTTAAATCAAACTACTTTATCTTACTGAACAATTATTTGTAAGTTAATTTTGTCTTACTTTAGATGTACTAAGATATTTGCCCTAGAAAATACACCAAAAATACTTGGTAAAATATTGTGTTTTTGCAGTGCAGACTGAGAACTTTGCTTTCAGTCTTGTTCTTAATTCAGACTGAAAACAGAAGGAGCATCAGTGTGGAGTTCATCTCTGCTCCATCATACCTTCACTCATGAACTAGACTCTAAGACAGTTGAACTCCTCCAGTTGAGGAGAGAGCAGTCAACCTTTTCCTCCTTTCTTCTCGCTTCTTAATGTTCACATCTACTTGTCACCAGAACAGGATTGCTACACAAAAAAATGTTTTCTTTCTCCTCAGCCTACAGAGAAACGCTGTGCAACATCCAGTTGTAAGGAAAATATTTACAGTCCTGTGATTTGATCGTTTTTCACTTTTCCTCTCCCTTACACTTAACAGCTCAGAGTGAGGTGGGACGTATTGATTCATTCACTGTTTACTCCTCTCTTTCTCTTTCTTTTGAAATCCTTCTTCCCCTGCTGTACCCTACACACACCCACACACACACACACCCTCAGACCACACATTTCCCATTACATTCGTAGCATTTCATCAGATGCAGACCAAGGCCGAATGTGAGCTTTCAGTGCTGCATGGGATCAATTTAATTTGCAGCAGCACGGAGGAAAAACGAGGCCAGATCTGCACCATCCCCTTCATAATGAGCTGGCGCTAATCAACCTTACGCTTTCCTTTAGGATGAGAAAAAACATCATTAATGTACAGTGAAGTACCTCGACGAAGCCATCCACTACATCATCCGCGGCAAATTTCACTTCCTAATGTTACAGATGGAGCCTCAGCGCAGCTGCATTCCTGCCAGCTCCGTTTCTGTTTGACTAAAGAGTTTATTAATTAAAGCATTGTGCCTTATGATAAAACTGACTTAACTTGGATGAATATACAATACAACCTTAGCTGAACACATAGAAAACAAGCTGCATCTTCTGTATCCAGGATGATAATTTATCACCTCACAATTACTGCATATAAGAACTAGTGTGAGTAATATTTCAGCATGAAAATGCGTTTGCAGCAACTGAAGCAGAACAAATGTGTGAATGCAGAAATTGTTTTTCCCTCTTTAATGAGTATATATTTCTTGTTAACGAGTATATATCCTTTGTAATGTGCTGAACAGCACTTGCTCTCGGATCTGTCGGCTGCGTTCGTCACCAACATTTTAAAACACAATGCTCTGCTTCGCTTCGGCTCTGGAAAGATTCACGTCTAACTTTTTTCAGTCTGCACAGCACATTTGTGATTCTTTCCATGGACCGGGAGAGCGGGGGTCTGTTTTTGCTGATTCCTGTCGGGTTGTTCAGGGGGGCGAGGTGGGCCGGCGGCGCCGCGGGAGCCAGAGGTCCAACGCACGTCGAGCCGCCACTCAAGCTATTCTGTTAACACACTGCATAAGAATGTAAACCAGCCTGTTATTAACAGCTGTAACTAGATGAACAGGCCAAACAACAAACAACACAGACACATAAATTACACAGAACCATGGTAATGAACAATAAATGCATAGGCTTTGGGAATTCAGATGATATTTTATCGTGTTTGCTTCCTAAACAGAATATTTGGACTTCAAAAACAATATAATGTTAAAGACCATATGAAAGGTTTAGAAGACAAAAACCTGAATTTTTTTTTTCTCCACCAGGGGGCTTTTTGTGGCTCTAGTGTTCCTTATTAGACAGTAGGCTGACAGGAAGGGGGTAAGGAGAGGGAAGACATGTGGAAAATGTCGTCGGGACCGGGAGTCGAACCCTACTGTTAAAAAATTCGACCCACTAGCGCCGCTAAAAAAAACTCTTCAGAAGGGCACCTAGCAAGATTTTTTATGTTTTTTTTACTTGACATGCTTAAAAAAAAAATCACCCAGTCATTTTTGTCAGTAAGTTATTGGTGTCTGGAAATTGAGCTGTTTCAAAGACCTCTCCAGTGAAGTCCATTACCTAGAAACTCCTAAGTAATGGAGGTTGCCTAGGGGGTGAGTCCATCCTGTTACCTAGCAACCTAAGCTGAGCTCCAGCACGTTTGGTCAGCTGGTTTTACCGCTGTACAATGGCTGCTGGAAAAGACAAGTGTTTTGTTGTTGACCTACCATCCAGAAACCACTTGTTGCATTCTTGCTGACTGTGCAGGAGGCTCCTCTTCTGCTTTTCAAAGTTGTATTGTTGTGTAATTGTGCAGACAATCTTATAAAGTATTTTGAGTCTAGTTTCTAGTTTAAATAACATAGTACACTTGAAATAAGACAAAAGTAAGTGACAAGTAACGTTTCAGCAAGATAAATTAGCTTGTTTTAAACCAATAATTTCACAATATATATAAAAACGTTCTAGTTTCACTGGCAGATTATTTAAATTATAACAAGATATTTCACTCATGTTATGAGTGAAATAATCTACCAGTTGAACTTCTACTTTTTCATCAATATTAAGAAATTATTAACTTAAAACAAGCGCCTATATCTTGCAGAAAAGTTTTGTCTTGATTTAACTGTACAAATATATTTTCACTATATTGGTAAGATTTTGTGTTTCTGCAGTGTAAAGGCCATCAACACAGAGTGGACAGAGTAGGTGTGTGTGTGTGTGTGTGTGTGTGTGTGTGTGTGTGTGTGGGGTGTGTGTGTTTGTGTGCTGAACAAGCACAATGACAGCTAAGCTCTCCTTCATTCAGTGTTGCTCTGCAGTTTCATCATCCAGCTCTCAGGTTTGATAGGCAGCTCCTCTTATAGCGAACCTGCAGCGGGGCGAGTTGCTGCTGAAATGAAACCCTCTTTATCAAATCGTGATGAAGTGCCTGAAGTGCACACAAGGCTAACTAAATTGCATATCCCTTCCGCTGAACTCACTACACCCGCTGCCATCTCTGCTCGCTGGTTTTTAAGACACAGGGGCTTTGTAGGTACAAACGAGATGAGAGAGGTGTTTCTCTGCCTTAAATCGCTGTGAAATGTGTCTCACTTGTTAGAAGCGCAGCTCGGTTCTAGCCGGGGGCTGAGCTGAAGCGTCTGAGGTATTCTGGGTCTCGGGTATCACACCAGAGCTGATGTGCACTGTCTCCACCACACCTTGACAGTGAGTTTGTGTGACAGCTGATATAATGTGATTTCTTCTGTCCCCGGGGTCTGAGCTGATGATGGAAACTTCTGGGGTCTGCTTTGCTCGCTGGCGACAGCCATGACAGAAAGAAAGGGGAAAAAACCGTCTCAGCGTGATGATCGCTGGCATTTTGGAGATCCCTGTGTCTGTGGCCTGATGCCAGCACCTCGCACAGAAGAATTAGGCTCCTAAAAGTTGAGTTTGCCTCAGCTTGGGCACATCAGCTCGCTGACACTCTGTCAGACGCTCTCAGTGTTTCCTTTTGCTCTCTTTGAACCCTAAACAAATATTGCGCTTCATTCAGAACAATAGCATTTGTTGTACAGCTTTGTCATGAGTTGAGAGCAGCGGAGTGACGGCGAGGCGCAGGATGTGGCTTCAGCGGGAAGCGTGTCTCATCAGGTGATGCAGCGGCACCTCATACCTGCAGGCAGTACAGGTCTCTGCTGTCTCTGCAGGTTGTGGACAAAAACAAAAGTAACCATTTCTGTCACATCTGGCTGTAAAAACAAAGAGTTTCCCTTTCCTGATCCAGTGTGCAGCTGAGGATGTGTTGTTGTTCATGAAAGATAGAAACAAAATTAAAATCTGAACTTCTTTCTTTTCCATTAAAGTGGAAGTGACATGAATTAGGGGCGTGGTCACAGAAATCTGGCCACACCCACCAGAGATGTCAATCACTTTGTTCAAAACGCACCATACTAAGATTAGCACTTTCTCCACATGGCATGTTAGTAAATGGCAGAAATACTATTTTTGTTGTTTTAGAACCACCATTAATCATTATTTATTTATTTTTTAAATCAGACATTACATATTAGTGGTTAAATTCCATCTCTAGCTTTGGCAGGTTGATGTATATGATTTTTATTAATAGTAAGAAATAAAGTTTCTTCATAAAGAAGTAAAGAGGATAATGAAACTGTTGTTTGCAATTTGTAATCTGTAACAGATCAGTAATTTGAGCTAATTGGCCTGTTTAGCCAATTAGTTAAAGAGGCTAATTGTGTGCTTGTAAAATTAGCCTGTGCCTAAAGCTACAGTAACAAACAAAGCTATGCTAAATAGATGAATGTGATTGTAATTAAATAGTTTTGTTATTCATTGAATAACAAAACTGCAGTACATTCAAAATAAATTTCAGTTTTTGGGTGCCACCTTTCTACAGTCTCATCCATAAGAAAACCTCTAGATGCGGCCCTGTCAGGAATACCACACTGTTCTCCACCACGACCTCCAAACAGCGTTAGTGTCATGAATTGGAGGTGAGGTGGTGAGGCAGACGCTTGGAGACCCAGGTAGCAGTAAAACGATGTATTTAATGAAAATGATCAGGGTAGAACAGTCCACAACTGTGGCAGCACTGCAAAGCAGACAACACAGAGGCTTAGAGCAGGTAGCGCACAGCAAACGAGTGGAGAAGGCAAAACAGACTGACGAACGCAGACAAGGACCCCACAGAGACACAGAGACACAGGTGACACTAAATACACGAGGGGTAATCAGGGAACGAGACACACCTGGGATCAATCAAGGGGAGGACAGGACAACACGGAGAACACAGAGACACAGAACTTGAAATAAACACACAGAAAAACACAGAACCTGACAGTAATGACTTTTTTAGCCTGATGATTATGTCATAATATATTACCTGATAATAAAATGTTGCCCTACAATTGCTCTTTTGATTATTAAAAAATGTAATATTTTATAAGACTCACATCAGATTTTATTTCCCCTCCACAGAGCTTCAGTGTTTTTGTCTGGTTCGTTCTTTTGGTATTTTTCTTATCAGAAACTTTTGGTAGAAATTACAAAATCAGAAAACTTTAACAGATGACCAGTTATGGAGATAAAATGATTTATTCTTAATAATTAAACATCTTGTTATTCTACAGAAGCAAATAATCTATGAATTTCCAGGGATTAGCATCAACCCAAAGAAATGAAGTTCTGTGAAAAACAAACATTGATGATGGAAATTGTCAATAATAACAATCATTTCTGGAAATATTGGGTAGATTTAAAGTTTTTTGTTTTACACGTCCTGTGAAACTAACACTGCATTTCAGAAACAGAACATGGCGATTTCTTGTATGGATACTTCTTTGTTTTACTTGAGTAAAAATATGTTGAAGTAGTGCTGCTTTTACACAAAATCACACCAAGTATTTTTATCTAGTTTCTGGTGAAAATTAGTTTTGTCTAATTTAACATGTACTAATTTCTACGTCAGAAAGGTGTAGCTTGTTTTAAGTCATTAATTTCTTAATATTGATAAAATTATACTATTTCCATTGTCATATTTTTAAACTTATAATATGGGAAAAATGTCTTGGTACGAGTGAAATAAATTGTGTTTTTTAAAATTAATATTAAAAAGCTTTTGAGCTCCTAAATCTTGCTCAAAAGTTACTTTTGAGTTAGTTTAGTTTTATTTCAAGTACACTAAGATATTTGCACTATACAAAAATCCAACTCTTTGAGTTTTTGCAGTGTACTTGAGTGCAATTACTGGGTGATTAATCAGAATGACTCTTGAAGAGAAATAAATTATTTCCAGATCAGATCTTTGCTTTTTGCTCAGACTCTCACCACTTTCACTGACAGCCTCAAAATAAGCCGAAGCTCTCTCCACCTAATAACTCCCCAGGTAGGGTAAAAATGCTGCTGACATTGTTGCAGGCTTCAGTCAGCATTTAGACAGTCACACTGCCTCATTTATGAAACATTGAATCCCAGCTTCCTTCCACACTTCCTTCCGGCGTTTTATTCCATCTAAATAATGCAGCCACAAAGAGTCATCGGGGGATCCATTATAGGGAGACTGATATAAAACGCTGGGATGCATGATCAGACACTCTTATCACTTTCACAGAGCATGTTATAGTGCAGGAGGGAGAACTTTGTATTGTCATGTCTCCTCTAAGTGCTCCAGCCTTCGCTTGATGTGATAACGATACGCAATCTGAGCATTTCAGAAAATATCCCTGAATTCCCTGGTTTACATTAGATCCAGATGATGTATGATGAGACTGGGGAATGTGCTCATGGAGTGTGGCTAAATGACATTTCAGGGTTTAGGGGAAATTAACTTTATGCTGCAACACTTGAGTGAAGATGCCGTTTAAATGCCATTGTTGAAAAATAAACAGTGAATTTTTACCAAAAGATTTTGAGATTAATCTCAAAAATTTTCTAGAAAATCCAAGGATATTTCTGAGTTTGAAAAATGAAAATGCCAAAAAAAATAAACATCAGAAATTTAGAAATTGATCTCTGAAATTTTCTAGAAAAAGTGTAAATTTATTTTATTTTCAAAAATTTCTAGGAAAAAGATCAAAATTTCTGAGTTTGGAAATTCAAACATTTGCTTAAGAAAAGTTTTGAGTTTCAAATATTGAAAATGTTAAACGTTTGAAAATTTTCTGAATTTTACAAGTTTTCTAGAAAATTGAGGTAGAAAAAAGAGTAAATTTCCACCAAAAAATCTTGAAAATTTTCTAGAAAAAAACTCGACAATTTCTAAGCTTGAAATGCAGAAATTCTTAGAAATTTCTAGGAAAAACTTTTGCTGTTTTAAAAGTAAAAAATCTGCTTAAAAAATTTCTGAAAATTTGAAGTAAAAAATCTTGTAAATCACTGCGTTTTTCAAAAGTCAAAAGTTTTTGACTTCTCTGAAATTTCAGTTTTTTTCTTCACAATTGTACATAAAAAAGAGCAAATTTCCATCAAAAAATCTCAGAAATTTCTAGAGAAAGTGGAAATTTCTGAGTCTCAAAATTGAAAAAAATTATATTTTTCAATCACAGAAAATTTCAAAAAGTCAAACATTTTTAACTGTTCAAACAGATATTTTAAAAGTTTTTCCTAAAAATTTCTGATATTAATTTAAAAATGTGTTGTTTTCTTCCAAGCAAATTTTCAAATTCCAAACGCAGAATTTTTTTTTCTAGAAAATATTTTACATTAATCTCACAAATTTTCATGATTCTTTTTTTCAGGAACTCCTCTTTTTTTCCTTGTACAATGGCCCTAATACGCCGTGGCCGGCTGTGGTCTTCACGGTTGGCGAACTGAGGGATGAAATGAAAACCCATCCAGCATCAGCAGAGAAAGGGCACAGGAAGCGAGTATTCAACCAGAGCGATGACGACACTGCAGAGAAATGTCATATTAAGATGGAAGCAGCAGAGAAAGCAGATGATTCATCTGATGTCTGCTCATTTTGCTCTCAGCAGCCTCTCTGAGAGGATACCGTTAATTACATATAGGCTGCTGCTTGACAGCGCTCCATCATGTTGTCACAGGAGGCAGAAGAAGAGCGGCGGTGTCGGCGTGGGCGCGCGCTCGCAGGTGGAGCCGCCACTAATCTCCCCGTCAGTAATGAAGTCTGAGGCTTAAGTGTGGGAAGAGTGCAGGCGTCATCCATTAGTCTCATCCATTTCCATTAATGTTCACGGATTACTTATTATTCCCTGATTAATAAACACTCGACAGGCTTGTCCTTATAGCAGCCTCAATAAGGACAGCTTCATTAATGATTAGTTTTAAAGCTATTAATATCCCAGACACTGGCATTCATAGCATGGCTCACCCTATGTTTTTGTTTTTTTATTTGTATTTTTACAGAAGTGTCTTTGAGAGGAGAAACAAATTCAGGTTCATTAGATTCTGGCATCAGCTTCCTCTTTCAAGGTAACAATTTCATAAACAAGTCTTATTACCTTGGTATTTGGGCATCCTCCAGGAAAAAGCAAGTAATCCAATTAGTGAACTGTGAGGTGCTATTGATTTGAGAAAAAAAACATTAGCCAATCAATTCTGGAGGAGTAATGAAATTCCTTTACTTTGTGTTTCAAGCTAGTCTGAGGGTGTGTGTGTGGGTGTGGGGGTGTGTGGGTGTGTGTGTGTGTGAGCATAAATAAAGGTGTGTTTGGATTAAAAGCCCAATTTCATGTTTTACCTCCCAGACAACACCAGGAATGCACCGATCCACTTTTTTCACTTCCATTCCAACAACTTTATACAAATATCATCCCAAAGTAGTAAAAACAGCAGAAACCCAAACTATTGGTAACAAGTATTAGCTTTCGTTTGTTTCTACTTTTTTGCACTAAAAATCAAATAAATATTAATAATTTTATAGTATTTTATATTATATAGGATGCAAACCTTCCAAAACGATTCCCTTGGTTGACTTTAAGGTTTTTGAAGTTCCAGAGCTTCAGAAATGACTTTGCAATCGTCACCAGACTGTCTGTGACTTTGTTTATTGTCCGGTCCTGATTTTTTTTCAGTTTGTGACTTGATTTGTTGCTTTTTGAAACGTCTGAAGTCTGTTTCATGCTGCCAGACAGGGAAAACAACTTGGCGTGGAATAAAGTTGACATGGACAGCGTTGTTGTCTTGATGAATGAAATCATCATTTGAAAACAATTTTGTGATTATCCATCGTTTACTATTGGAAACATTTGCTTTATCACCGTACTGTAAGCAAACTTATGAATTATCGATAAAATGTTCTTTCAAATATATAGATGGGTATAATTCTTCTTAAATTAGCAGATTAAAACAAAATTTAAATATCAGATTATCTCTAAACATTGTAAAGTAACTGTTTCCTTGTGCTAAAACCTGCTCAGGCTTTTCCGTTAAAAACAACAATAATATAAACTTAAAAACAATCTATAAAACGGCCTTGCATTAAAAAACTAACCTCTTCATTAGGAACATTTCAATGCACTTACAAACCTATTTAGGAACAAAAAGAAAAGGAATTGCTTAGAAAAAAAATCTCAACTGGATCAAGGACATTAAAAAAGAAAACATTCAAACATAGACATTAGTGCAGTTTATTGTTAAACCAGGCAATGCTGAGAGAAAAAAAAATGATTAATTTCTTATCCTATATGTGTAAATATCAGGTTTAAACTGTATGTTAAACAACTGCAGTGTTATTATTTCTATTAGTTTATTAGCTACAGTTTAACTGTGGATTATATATTGTCCATAATTCGATTGTAGTGGAGTGGTATGAACAGCCGTGGGATGCTTGCATGAATTTTGCTGCGCCAAACGGTTGTAGTGCATTGTGTTGCAGTTTCACGTTGTGCCTGGTAAATCCCTCCATCTCATGACACTAATCCCCTGCATGGTAAACTCTGTGTTGTCTCATTTTACACCAGGCCCAAGGTTGTTTCAGTAATCTCATCGGCTACCAGAACTTGATTGGACTAAAAAAAAAAATCAAGGGTGGAACTATTGATTAAATGCAAATGACATTAATCTAAAACACAATTCTGTTAGGCATCTTCCTTCATATTTATTTAACTGTCCTTTAAATCTGCAGCTTTCGCACACACACAGTTATACGCAAACTCCAATCCAATTATATAGATAAATGGGCTAATCATGCCACAAAATTTTAATACGCAGTCTTCGGGCAGGTCGATAAGCATAATCATTCACTGTGCCAAATTCACAACACAATTTTAGATAAGGAAGATGGGCCAAAAGAGGGAGAGGGGGCAAAATCGGTAATAGACATTACCGTATGGATCATAAGGGAGTCAGATAAGGGCAGAGACATTTCATTAACGGAAAAGAAACATTTGATTAGCAGACTTTTCTATTTACCTCACTTCTCATAATTCACGGGAAGCGATGAGTCCAAACATCCCAGCAGGTCTTTGTGGAAGCAACGAAGGTGAAACTGAAAAGCAAACAAGAAAGGAAAGTAATTCAAAGATTGTTTGGTATTTCATGCAACGCTTCTGCAGAAAAAAATAAAAAACTGCTTTCTGATCTTAGTGGAATGTGTAAACCTTTTTAATGGAGTTAAAGTGACTGTAAAGAAGCAATAAATCCTTTATACAGATTTATTTTTTTAAAAAATTCTTGTCACTAAAAAAACTTTAATTTGTCATTACTTTGAGATGAACACAACAAATTTATCCTTTATATTTATTCAGTTCATGTCAAGTCATTCCAAAACAGCAAAACGTCCATCAATGCTTTTTAACGTTTTGTCTATATTTACCACAGGCTTTAGGTTTATATTTATTTTTTGATAAATGAATTATATAACCCATATATTAGATAATACTAGATTGTATTAGATTATCGGTGGTCAAACTTTATTCAGGTGAACCAAAATATCCTGGGGACAAAAACTATTTAGAAAAAACTGGAAACACAAACAGTCATAGTCAGAATTTTGTACCTCACTTTTTACGTCACACATCACATTTTGTGTAATCATTTGTGTAAACCGTCATGTAGATCAAAAACCTGCACAGGGTTTTGCACGTTGGTCTGATTTAAAAAAAACAAAAACATCCAGTTTCCAAATTCTTTTGGAAAAACTGGAAAAAAAAAGTTTATTCTCAGCAATAAAAACATGACTTGTTTCACTCTTTCTCTCAAAACTCTTTCCATATTTAGCTGAGCTTAATAAGTGAATAAAAAGTATGTTTGGGATTTTGTGTAAAAATCACTCAATTTATCTATTTATTGTAAAATTACATAAAATATAAAACATGTTCTTATAAGATAAATACTTTGTTTTTTTCCTGACATTGTAAGAAGATTTAAATTTGTTCCTAGCTTTTGTATCATTCTCAAGTTGCAGTGGGGGGCCTCAGAAAATCATTCCAGGTACCAGAAATGGCCCCCAGGCCTCACTTTGGTCACTCCTGTGTAAGATCCTCACTCTGATTTCCACTTTCATTTCAAGGAGAATAATTTCTTCCTCTTAACAGGAAATAACCTCCACCCAGTTACAAAACATACGTTTGTATAAGAAAGACCCTCCCCCACCTGTTTCTGAGCTCAAACCTCCAGCTGACTGGAAGATAATCTGTTGCTTTCAAGAACAACAAATTCATCCGTTATAATTATTTAGCTTCAAAAACCAAGGATAATATAATGATATTTTCAGTTTTAGTCTTAAAGCTTTGAGCTGTCCGTCCATCAAGCGGCTGACTGCAGACTTTGCTGAGCAGATAGCCCAGCTAATTAGTCGCTGCTAGCTTAAATCAGTTTGTTTTTTCTGTGGTTTCCTACCAAGAGTAGAACTGGAAAGAGCTGCTATAAACACATAAAACGTACTTTAAGTTGAGGAGTTTATTCTTTATTTTTGCTTTAGTCATGACAATAAATCATCTAATCAGTGCAGAATGAATATTTTATGAAAATGCCTCCTCAGTACGAGCAGCTATCTGCCTCAACAGACAGGAGAAAGGACAAAGGCTGAAGCGCAGAGTCAGGTGTACTTTCTATGAAATAAACCAATGAAGAAGAGTGAGAATAAAGTGATTTGTCTAGCAGCAGTGCAGCTATTGAGTTATCTCCGAATAAACCAAGCCGAGTGTTAAGAGCAGACACGATGTTAGCCTCGGGAAGAACAAACTGGATCCAGAGGAGAGGATTCTGATAAATGAACTGTCTCCTTCCAAATTTACTGTCAGAAACTCACACAGCCGACAGAAACCTTCCATCTGAGAGCAAAGTGATCCACGCCAAGTAACTGACTTTTACCTGGTTGATGAATGGATGATTAATTAACTGATTGCATATGATAAATTGGTATTTCTGGGGTTTTTCTTTTGTTTCTGCTGGTTTCACTGATCAGTCAAGTTTATTTGTAGATCACGTTTGAGGAACCAGGCAGTTCAAAAAGCTTTACAACATTAAAACATTATCCAGTAAACAATAACGAAACAAGCAAACAGTACAATTTAGTAAAATACCAACATCAAAATCATCAAGCAAATACAGCTTCTCTAGATCTTGCTGCTGCATTAGGCCTTTAATATGTCCTTCAAGTGATAGAAGACTGACTTTGTAACTGTCTTTATGTGACTGTGAATGTTCAGTATATTCTAACCATTTAATGCTCCAACAGGATTATTATAACTCTGACCTGCTACATCACAGAAACATCCTGACAAATAAAGAAAACATGCAAGTTTAAGGACTTCTGTTTGCTGAATTTGACCAAACCTTTGACACACATGCAATAAACTCACAGCTGCTCGTTTTCGGTTTTCCTGCCTGATTCCCTTTGAATGAATATCTGCTCATATTAAACTGCAAATCATGAAAGTTTCCCCACATCTGAGGCGGTGCGAAGCAAACGGTTGCTCCATGATGTAAACGACACCGTTTCAGTCTGGATTTGTAATTTAATTACATGGATATCAGCCATGTAATTATGCGCTTTGGAACAAGCTCATATTATAGCTTTAAAATTAAACTCCTGGGAATTAAGCGAGAGGTGTCATTATTAAATATGAAAGCGAGATCAGGCTGCCTCCAAACACGCGGGTTTCCTCTGCAGTTCAATCACAGCAGATTATTGCATTATCTTCCCTCAGTGATCATTTTCCTGCCAAAGTCACCTCCACTGATGGAGCTGCTGCTTTTCAAACTGACATATGATCAGTTTACAGAACAGGAAGTCACTAAAAAGAAAAAGTCTTTAAATTAAAAGAACACAAAAAATTGCAACAGTTCAGTAAAATATTTCATAAACAGTCAGATTTTAGTTTAACTAAAGTGTAATGTCGATTTAGCCGTTTTTATCCCGACACTCAGACGGGTCACCGGTCCAACAGCAGGTTCAGACACATTAACACCTGCTGCTAATTTACAGTCACTAATTAACCTGACAGGCATGAAGTGCTTGGGCAAAATGGCCCCAGCAGACTGGTGGATCTGAACCCACATGATGAGGCGAGGAATGCCACTAAATACAGATTTATGTTCCTTTTTGTCCAATGAGACAAACTGCTCTCCTCTATTCACCTGGAGAGACAGATGACGGTAATGTTTTTATTTGGTTTATCAGTATGAATACGCTGCCACATAATCTGCAGGATTTATTCATTCATTTATTTTTGGCATTTCAGGCATTCCGTATAGAGAAGCTGGAAGTCTAAATATCACAGTTTGGCTCTTTAGATGGTATCCTGGTTGTGTGATTGACTTTATTTAATCAAAACGTCATCCAGCGTTGCAGCAGACCTGTTTGTATGACTTTTAATTATTTGGATTATTTGTAGTCTTGGGACTTTAAAGTATTTCTAGTCAAGCAGAAGGAAAATTTCCAGATTATCTACAATTTTAGTAGTCAGAGAAATTTGACTCAGCTAAAAATCAGGCCAGATGTTTCAGACGCACTGGAAATTTCCATTAGCTATAAACACTAATGATAAAAATTAAAAGAAATAAATCACTTTGTGTTTAATGACTGCGTTTAATATACGAGTTTCATTTTTAAAAATTTAATTCCTGAAATAAATTAACCTCTCAATTATATTCTCATTTACTGGGAAGCACCTGCAGTTTATTCTACCCACTTTCCATTTGTTTAGTGTTCTGGTATTGTTTGCGTTATGCTTTCTTATTATTGCAGACAACACAGAAATGTTAACAGCTCAAAGCTCTGTGGAGCAGCAGCAGCAGAGCAGAGCAGTGTATCAGATTACCTGGCCGGGTCTTATCGGGCCAAAGCAAGAGGCAATCTGAAACACCGATACGGAGGAAGTCACACAAAGATCCAAAGCTCCAGCTGCTGATTCATAGCTCAGACTTTATTCAGCGTATACACACTCAGAGTGGGACTCTGAGTAAGTAGCAACACGGGCAAGATACTCTTTCAGAACAGACACTTCCATCAAGATAATGCTGTAGTCTGACATAGTATAAGGCCTGAAATGAAATAAGTTGCTATCTGCAGAGTGCTGGTTAAAATGTGTGCCTGCTGGTGTTTGTGATGGGATATGATGCATATTACCCAGTTATGTATCAGCTGAGGGAAGCTGCATGCATTTCTTTCACAAATAATCTAATCTTTTTAATTTGAGAGATAAGGAAGAATTGACTGTAATTATGTGCAGCTGCTTCTGTGAGGATTTCATAAAAAAACCAAAAAAAAAAACGAGCCTAAATCCATCTGCTGAGTGAGGAACCAGGAGAGGCAGCGACACCACCGAGAGAGGAGGAGAGGGAAGAAACGAGACTAAAATCATTAAATCAGTCACTATCTCCTCTCCTCTGTCACTCAGAGAGAAAAAAGAGGCACTAATGAAATATTAATGCCTTCCTTATTTTGAGATTTACATTAATCTTTCCTCCCTCCTTCTCTCCCTGCATGTAAAATGTGAAAGATGTGCTTAGAATGACTTGAATATATATTTCTAATGAGACGGCCTGGCTGCTGGATGTCTCATTTTTCTACCTGTTTTGCAATCCAAAGTTGCACATATTGCACAGCAAATATGATTGTGTGCTCCGGAACGAGAGGAATGAGACAAGGGAGAGGGAGCGGGCGGATGCTTGATCTGACAGCCAAGAGCCAGAAAGGATGAGAAAAAAGTGAGAACAAGAGACGGAGAGAGAGAAGGAGAGACTGGAGCTGTACGAGAGGTAGCAGGCGTTCAAGCAAGACTGTGGCTGTTTCCTCTGGCCTCGACCCATTTGGCAGAGCTTCAAATGGGAAAGCAAATAAAAAAAAGCTGATGTGTGGATGCTTCCAGGCAGCAGGACGGGTACGAAGTGTGTCAGGTGAAGCAGGTAGCGTTTCCTCAACGTCCACCCCCACAGAAACCTGAAACCAGTGATGAAACACACAGAAGTACTCTTTGTTGTTTCACAACCACCATTAAGATTTTTTTTGTTGATTGCTTCAAGTTTATTTGATTAAATTTGATGTTGCATATTATATTTCCACTGATAGCATTGGCAGGTTGATGTATATAATGTTTAATAATAAGAAGAAAAAAGCAGCATCAGATTACTGCATATAAAAAACTCTTCATAAAGGAGAAAACTGGATGATTGAACAGTTATTTACAATTTGTAGCTGATGTCTCAATCATTTTGTCTTTAAGTTGATAAGTTTAAAAAGACTTATTATAACAGCGCTAAGCTAAACAGGCTAATTGTGCCCAAAGCCACTGTAACAACCAAATCTATGCTGAACAGATCTATGTGTTTTAGTAGTTTTGGTTCTCTGTTTATAGGCTGCACAGTGGTGCAGTTGGTAGCACTGTTGCCTTGCAGTAAGAAGGTCCTGGGTTCGATTCTTGGCCCGGGGTCTTTCTACACAGAGTTTGCATGTTTTCCCTGTGCATGGTGGGTTCTCTCCGGGTACTCCGGCTTCCTCCCACAGTCCAAAAACATGACTGTCAGGTTAATTTGTCTTTCTAAATTGTCCCTAGGTGTGAGTGTGTGTCTGGTTGTTTGTCCTGTTTGTCTCTGTGTTGCCCTGCGACAGACTGGCGACCTGTCCAGGGTGACCCCGCCTCTCGCCCGGAACGCAGCTGGAGAGGCACCAGCACCTCCCGACCCCACAAGGGACCAGGGTGTAAAGAAAATGGATGGATGGATGGGTTCTCTGTTCAGATTGTTGTGCATTTAGGTGAAATTGTGATTTTAGTATGCCACCCTCACAGGCCACTCTTAATGCTCGTTTGTAAGTTTGATACTCTGGTTCAGAAATTGGAATGCTTTCGGCTGCTCAGTACCATTCAGTACCGCTCAAAACTATTCCACCTTAAAGCAAAATTCATATTTTGTAGTTTTTTGTTCTCCCATTTGAGACTCTACTGCTTTTAAAAAAATCTGGTTTTTGGCAATAAGTCGATGTATTTTGGTGAACTGTTTATAAAATTAATGTCAGAAATCAGCAGGCACTGCACTGTTACCTAGCAACCAAAACAGAGCTCCAGCACTTTTGGTCAGCTGGTTTTACCACTGTCTGCACTGTACAATGGCTGCTGGAAAAGACAAGTGTTTTGTTGTTGACTTAACATCCAGAAACCACTTGCTTGCCGTGTTCTTGCAGGTTGTGCAGGAGGCTCTACTAATGCTTTTCAAAGATATACAGTTGTATAGCTGTGACTTTTTCATGTGAGTGTAAATGTTGATTTGGAGGCTGTGGCCAGGAGCAGCTTATTTGGATTTAAAGTGACAGGACACCCTAAAACTGCTGAAAATATCTAGAACTGAGCAGAATGAATTCTCATAATTTAAGAATGATTTTGGGTAAAAAAATGTAATTAACGTGTTGTGAAGGGTATAGATTTATCCTAATCTGTTCGATAAGTCACCTTTATCGACTCGCCATGAAGCCTCCACTTACCCGCCCACTATGAGAAAAAGCAAAAGCACTGACCACGCTGCAGTTTTATGAAACAGCCCGAGTGCAAATAAGCGTGGATGATATGGACCATTGATTCTGGAAGTGAGCTTTTCTCTGCAGCTAGCTGCCTTCTGCCGTCCCATCAGCACTTCATCATCCTCAGAGTGAGCCTCTCCTGATGTGCTCTGATTTCCCTGCAGTGTGTCCGTACAGGTTCAGGACGTGTGAGTCTTCCCTCCAGCGTTCATGGTGACAAACTCAATGTGCTGCTGTGGTAGTCATACACGAAGCACGCCACAGCAAACTGCTGATGCTGGTTCTGCTCTGCTGTCTGAAGCTGTCTGTGCCTGCAGGGTGGAAGGAGGCGCGTGTGTGTGTGGGTGTGTGCCTGTGTGTGTGTGTGTGCTGCGGTAGAATAGGAGGTTGGAGGGGAAGGAGATGTGGAAAAAGTATCATGTAAAGTGAATTAGTGTGATGGACCAGAGATCCTGCAGATTCCTAAACACATTTACATTTAATAATCTCAATTTAAGGTCTTAGTTAAGTGCAGAATTTCCATATTAGATGCTAAATTAACTTTTAGCAGAGTTGAGTAATCACTAGTTACATTTACTAGAGTAACGTTTTTGAAACAATTCACTTTTATAAGTATTCTTACTACATTGAACTTTTTACTTATACTTGAGTAACTTCATTATGAAGTATCTCTAATCTTATTTGAGTAAAATTTCTGGATTCTCTACCAAATGAAAAACAAAGAAAGATTCACCAGACACAGACCTGCAGTTTTTGATAAAGTTTCATAAGTGTTAGATTAAAAGAGACTGATTTAGAAAAATGTTCTTTTGCCTGATGTTATTTTTTGGTTGTTAATTATTGTCATTTTTGTCCTTAAAATACAAATATTTTGGTCTGTGTGATGATGTAAGATTTAAATATTAAATGATTGATAATTTGATCAGTTGAGTAGACTGTTTACCAAACACAGTTTTACTTAAGCAATTTCTTGGACGCATACTTTTTAGTTCTACTTAAGTAAAAATATGTTGAAGTATTTCTACTCCTAAAGGAAGCATAAGTTTTAAAACTTATACTTCAAGTTTTTTACAACTGATTATTTTCCCAATTTGTATTTTAGTATTTTTATTACATGTATTGCAGATTTTGCTACAGAATTTGGTTTTTGTTACACCAAAGTAAAATGAAAATATGTTTTCCAGGACATTTAAATGTAAAATTGGATATTCAGCTTCGCCATAAACATCTGATTTTAGTCTATTTTTTTTAAAGACATATCTAACTACTGTTCTGTATCTGCAGATTTTTCTGTGGAAATTAACTCCAAAGTATTTGTGGAACATCAAGATTGACCTTATTTCTGAATATTAAAAATTATTATACCTTGCTTCAGTGTTAATTTGTTTATTATTTATCTTTCAAATGGCCACATGATCTGTTCCAAACCTAAAATCTATTCAAATTTAGGGAATTTTAGATCATTTCATACATTAAATATGAATCGTGCATAATGTAAACAGTCTAGAACCTGGCACAGAACCCTGAGGAACCCCAAAGGTAATCTTCAGTAGAGCAAATTCAACATCAAATATAATAACTTGTTTCATTAGAATAACTTTTTATCTGTTTTGACCCATTTTCAAAAGTAAAACTGATTTTGTTTTCCAACATAAAATCAGTCAAAAAGAAAAATGAGTCTCTGGATCCATCAGGCGAATCAGAACCGTCTCAGATGAAAATGTGAGACGGTTCAGCACGGATCATCTATAGCACGGATCACATTGCAGCATTTCCTGAGCCTAAAAACAGAGCAAAGCGAAGCCGGAGTGAAAGCTCAGTTTGATGGCAGCCAGTGAGTGAAATGTGCAGGAATCTGGGCGCAGCAGACCTGCTGCTCCGCCATGTCATGAATTTTCAGTAAAGGTGGCTTACATAACCGGAGCTCCCTGGGCGCCTCACCTTTAGCGGTTTGAAAACATGGCTGAGTGTGCAGACAGCCTGGGCTCCCTGCCGGGACGGTTTCTCCCAGCTGACTGCAGAGCGACTCGGGATGCAGGAGGAAGAGGAGCAGGATGAAGAGGAGGAGGTCACTTTACACCGGGCCACCTGGGAGGCTCTGCTCCCGGCCGAACCATGACCCAAAAGAAAATGAAGCCGTTAGCATGAAGAATGAAAACTATCTGACCTCCAAGGTTACTGTGGGGAGATATTTCATCATGTTGCTGCCACAAACTTTAGTTTATTTTTTAGGATTTTATATGATAAGTCCAGAAAAAGTAGAGCAGAAGTGTAAAATTATTGTAAAATAATATATGGTTGTTAAGAATTACAAAATCTGCAAAGTGTGGAGTGCTTTTCATTTAACCCCTCTGCTCTAATATCCGTAAATAAATTCCAGTTACTACTAAGTTTGTCTCTGCTGTTGTAGATTAGTCAAAACGATGATCTTTCATATGAATACGAGGCACTGCATGCACAAAATAGGTAATATTCTCACTGCAGAATTTGGTCAAACATAATAGAAGTTTGGATATAAATCACAAAAAATGAAAAATATTTACAAAAACTACAAATCTTTTGAAAAATAAGTAAAAAACTAATACAACTGAACAAAATGTAAGAGGTGTTTTCTGCACAATCCTCTTAAATTTCAACCATTTATTATTCAGAATAGCAAACTAAACTTAATCAAAAATACACATAATATTGACTCTGACAAAGTCAGAGGTGGGAGTAACTAGTTACATTTACTTCAGTAACTATTTGGAAAAATGTTTCTTTTAAGGGGTTTTTTTTACTACGCAGTAACCTGATTTTTTTTTTGTTTGTTTTTATTTTGTAATTATATTATTTTTACTAATTGTTTTCAGTTTGGTCTCTAAAATACCAACATTTCCCACAAAACCTTATGTTTTGGTCCGTCTAATGATGTACCTTTAAATACTAAACAGTTGATGTTTTGATCTGTTAGTCGGTATCGAGTCGCTCCTTTAACAGATATGTTTTCACTCTTAAGTCATTTCTTTACTTGAGTTCAGTTTTTGAGTGCTGTGGACATAATCAAATTATCTGACCTGCTTTTGTTTCCTACTGATAAAAATGAAAGATCCCAAACTCTGGCTCCATTTAGGCTTTGGATGCTTTCTGCTCCGGTTTGACAGAACGGCTCAGAAAACTCATGAAGTTAAAATGGAAGCAGCTTAAGATCTGTTAATCCTCCCGATTAAGATCAAGTAACCAAGCAGTAACCAGAGTTTTATGAGCCTGTAAGGAAAATCAAGGAAATTGTAAGAAAACATTCAGATTACTCATCTGAGCTCATGAGGCTCACTGTGTTTATAGAAACTCCCAGACAGACGGACAGACGACCTCTGTTAGCTACCTGCTGATGATGCAGCTCATATAAAAACACTTTTAGATCCGTTTTCAATGAGTCAGAATGATAAAACAGGTTCATTTTATTTTATTTTTTTTATTTCAGTGAATCAATAATAACTATGACTAGTTCATGTAACATCTAAAGAAATCCTGAATGAAAAGAAGCAGGAAGACGCATACATTTATAAAATCTGCCTGTTATTCACATAAGTTTCATATTGACAAAAACTAATTTGAAAACATTTTCTTTTGCCTGACTTTGTTGTTTTTTATATGAGTTATTGTCATTTTTTCCTCTTAACTTTATCTTTTGTCCGTCTGATGATGTAATTTTCAATATTAAACGATTCATGTTTTGATCAGTTCCTCAGTACCTGAGTAGACTATTTACCAAATACTTTTTACTCTTACTTGAGTCATTTCTTGGACGGATAATTTTTGCTTTTACTTGAGTAAAAATCTGTTGAAGTAGTGATACTCTAACTAGAGTATAACTTTTACCCGCTTCCATTTAGGCCTCTAACATCTCTTCTGTAAAATAAAAATCTGATTTATGTGTTTTGCAAATACTGTCCCACACTTCCACACAAACAGTGAATTATATAAAATATGTTTTTGTTCATTAATTCCTTTCCTGGGTTTGAAACATCGATAGTTTTGGATCAGGTTCAGGCAGCAGAAGGTCCATGTTTACCTTTTCAGCTAAAGACAGCTTTAGTGAAGTAAAAGCTTCTCTGTGACTGTGGTGAATATAAGTACATTTAAACTGGAAATTTTTTTGCAGCAGTTTCCTGTCAGATCCAGATATTTCAGGTTTTTTTCCCTCCAACCTGAATGTCCTCTCTCTGCAGCCTAGCAGGCTAAATAACATTTCTGTGCTTCCCCCTGACTGATAAGAAGCGTCTTTGCTGAAGCAGCTCCGGGGCTTTGAAGCTTTCAGATGAAAATATAATGTTGTGGGGAATTTGCTGAAGTGACTCATGCTGCCTCTCCTGACTTTAACCTTTGAAATCGAGACAGGTACATAAAAATAACTCTGGAATGGTGTTCAAGTGCACCTTGACTCAACTTTTTGAGACAGAGCGCTGAAAACGGGAAACATTTCTTCTGGTTTTTATTTTGCAAATGTTTCAGATCATCAGACATATATTAATTTAACACAATATAACCCTGTTTTAAGTGAAAAATAAAAGCTTCCCTTTTTAAATCGTAGATTAATTGTAATTGTAAAGATTTTGGCGTAGTCTAGTCCAAATCTGGAATTAAATTTCACAGCATTCATGCTTGAAAACCTTCCCATCCAAATACAAACAATTCATCAAACCAAAAATTCTCCACTGTGATGTAGAGCTGCTGTATCCACTGTGTAATTTATTTTTATGACATATTTTTATTGACTCAGATTATCTTTGTCCTAATTGGAAGCAACCTTTGACACAAGAAACAGATTAAATCTGTTAGTAAATACTGGATTAAAATGTTTAATCCTGTTAATGGACTGAAGAGTCTGTGATTCATTAATTAATTGCATTTTCGATTCCGAAAATCTTTTTGCTACTAAGCTATAAAACAGATAAACATGTGAGTTCAACAATAAAGACATTTATTGTTTTTAATCTCTTATTCATATTATTCAATCATCAGATTGGAGCAAAGTTTCCAGGAAGTCCTGGTCATTAATGGAGCTTCTTTAGTAATGTGAACTGTGGACGCTAACATTAGCTTTATCTGCTACATTGTTAGCATTAGCTTGAATAGCTTCGATGATAGGCTAACTCCTGTTAGCACAACTTGAACACAACAATAGTCTTTTCAGATCAATTTAGAAGCAAAATTTAGAGAAGCAGCTTTGGCGTCCATCGCTGTTAGCGGATGTAGCTTGTGCGTCAGATTTACTGGTGTACCAGAAACGTGTCAACACAAAGGTTCCAGCTTGGAAATTCTGTGTGTAAAAAGTAAATCTATGTAATTAATTATCATAGTTGATGTTGGTCCTAAATTTTAATGTTTAGCATTTTTTACTAAAACTTGTTTTTATACAGTAGTGTTGGTCTGTCCTGTTATTTCTGTGTTTGAGGGATAAACAGCCACAGTGGAAAAATAATCCTGGGTTTATTTGTGAAAATATTTTAAATTGGTGCTTGTAGTGTCCCTGCCTCCGTCTCTCTCCCTCTCATTACCCAGTCTGAGCTACTAACTTCCATAATCCTGGAAGCTTTCAAGCCGCTGAGCTGTGATTGGTTGGACATTACATCAGGGTGATGTAATACTCCCAGGACTGGCTAGTGTGTCTGACAAGGGGAGGGCGGTTTGGAGGAGGCGGAGGGAAGGGGAAGGTTAGGGGGGTTTATTGAGCAGAAGAAGTCTCTTTCTCTCTTTCGCCTGCAGCCAGTCAGTGTGCAAGTGCAGCGGCCACAGAAAGCCTCTAATCCCAAAGCACACAGCAGCGCTTTGGAGAAGGAGGGAAATAATCAAGACTGTTTCCATAGGCCCCCCAATCTAAAAGCTGGAGATAAGCTTTGCTGTGCATGCTGCCGTGTGTATTGGGGATACGCTCACAAAGCATAAATGGGATTTTTTTTTGTGTGGCTGAAATTCAATCATTAATTGCAAATAGACAGAGAAGAAGAAGAAGAAGAAGAAGAAGAAGAAGAAGAAGAAGAAGAAGAAGAAGAAGAAGAAGAAGAAGAAGAAGAAGATTGTTTGGCACTGTCAGGAAATGCCAAGGCGTTAGGTGTTTGTGCATAATCACTCATAGCCAATTTCTCAGTGCGGCGCGAGGAGCTTGTCCATGAATCCGGAGGTGTAATGGCGTATCTGTGTGTGGAGATGAGGTCTGTGAACAGCAATGCCCCGGGCTCAAGCACTGTTTCCTCCTGATTGCTTTCAAACCGTGGAGCTTTGAAATAATGGAACAAAGTGATGCTGGCAAAATGAATTCCAGCCCAAACATTAGGGAATGAAACTAAACTAAAACATTATGAATGGAACACCAACAGTTATGAGTGTAGAGAAATAATATGAATCAATCTCACGATCTATGAATAATCTATAGAAAATGTTTATTTTTGACTTCTTATTGAATTATTTGTAGGAAGCATTCCAACCAGTCCTGTTTAATCTGTTTTAACCCAACTCTAGTCCGGTTTGGTTGGGGAGGTGTGAATACGTAATCGACCAAAGAAACAAACTCTGGTCTGCCAACAGACCTCGGCTCTATTGAAGTGAACTCTGGTGCTGTTTGAATATATATGTGAACACCAAGCAAACCAGAGACCGTTCCAAAGCAGGAAGTGGACTACAGCACAAGTCATTTTGGGCAAATACAACCAAAACAAACACGCTAGCCTCGTGCTACCTCCGTTGTTTCCTTCAGTGGTTCTTGGTGCAGCGCCCCCACAGGCCAGGAGGGGAACAGGTTGGTTTGACTCAGCAGAGAGGAAGAGAACCACATCAACTGGAAGTGGAAGAAATATTAAAGTTTTGGTCCAAAATTAAACCGAGTCTACCAAACTATCAGGTGTGAAAAGAGTCTTAAAGAACCAAGTGGATTTAGTATGCTTCTCAAATTTTGATTCTAACTAATTACACGTCTGATAACATTTGAAAGAAAAATCTAATATGTTAAAAATGTAAATGAAGATCATATTTATTATTAGTCAAACTGTCAGATTTCCCATATTTAAATAAATGGCTGCTTTTATGAATTGTCTGAAGCTAATTTGGTGAATTTAGCTGAAAAAATACCAAATATGACAACAATCACTTATGAAATTGTGACATTTTATTGTCCTGTAATAAAACTTTCCATCCCACTGATGAACATTTTCAGTGTGAGGTGTTTTAAATGGACTAGATCTCATCTGAAGCTGTTTTCTTGGATCAGACACATGAAGTTCACATTCAGGATTTAACATATTATCTCACATTTCTAAATCTAAATATGAGGTTCATTTTTATGAGATATTAAAAGGTTTCCATAGTTACCACTGGGATCTCAAAATAATTCTGATATTTTTAATTCCCAGATGTCACATGTTGGAGCAGTTATTGTATCTAAATCTTAAAATCCACCATTTGAAAGGACCTTGGAGAAAAGCAGTTCTTCCAAATGAAAAGCTGAGCCTGGTGGATTTGGTTTCACTAAACAAACCAAAACTATTCAAAGACAAAATATTTGAAGTGCAAGAATAAAATATGTATGATCTCAGTTGACATAAAGGCCCTAAACAGTAAAATTTGAAATGTTCAAATGAATCCAAAATGTTGATTAAACTAATGAAACAACAAAATCAAACATTTAGCTGTGGACCTCTGATTTGGCCCGAGGCTCGGCGTTCGTCCTCCATCAGCCCTGATCCATGAATTTGTTGTGGAAAACATTATCTTTGCCCAAATTTACAGCTAATTAATGCAGGTTGCTACGGCAACCGAAGGTAAATATAACAAAATGAATTATTCAGATTGAATACTGTAAACAAACTGAGGACTTTTATGAGCCAAATGATGCAGTTTCTTTATTTATGTCTCTATGAAAATAGGATGAGTAGAAAACAAGCCAACGGACCTGATGCTGAAATTTGTGTTTCGTTTTGAATGAAATGAGATGTTGAATTCAGAATTAGAATAGCATCACTAAAGGTTATACGATGAAATCCTGACAGAAAATGTTTGCTTTTAAGGTCAAACATTGCCTTAAGTTAAAAAAAAAAAAAATGACTGTATTGTTTAAAATTGAAGGCACCAGAATAATAACATAATTCTTTCATTTTGATATTCCTCTGCATGCACTGCAAAACACAAAATCTTTTCAGTGCAAATATCTCAGTACACTAAAGATGAGAAAATCTTTCTTACAAATAACTTTTCAGGAAGATATAGGAGTTCATCTTAAGTAAATAATTCCTTAATATTGATGAAGAAAATACCAGTTATTTCACTCATAACAAGACATTTTTCTCTTGTTATGAGTGAAATAATCTGTCAGTGGAAGTAATATTTTTCACCAATATTAAAAAATTATTTACTTAAAATGAACTCCTATTTCCATCTGAAAAGATATTTGCACTAGAATCTCGACAAACATACTTTGGAATATTTTGTGTCTTTTCAGTGCTTTTCTTATAAGGAAGCTTCTAATGAACACAGATCCTACTTTAAAATTTCTCTGTAACCTGGAAACAGCTGAGCTTTTATTATAGCAAAATATAGAAACTAATAAAGCTCAAAAAAGGTTAAAACAAACAAAAAGCAGAGTTATCTGAGTAAAAACGTGTCAGAACAGATGATTGTCATTTCTCACTTTGCTCAAGGCTTGGAATAGAAAGAAAAACAAGATGATGATCACACACAGGCAGGAATATATACACACGCTGTTACAGTTAAACTAACTTTGTTCAAAGGAAATAGCCAGAGGTAAGTTTCCTTTTCAACAACTGCACTGTTGTAATGGAAACAAAGCAGAAAAAAGTGATGAATTGTGAGGACTGACACTAGATGAACAGTAAACATGCAGGATTCAAACAAAGATTTGAGTTTCAGGGTGATTTGTTGGCTGTAGTAAATATACTGGGGACAGATCAGACGGGGAATTTCCGGCTGTAAGCGGCTGAGCCTATATGTTTGAGTCTAACAATTCATAAACCTTGACTGGTGCTAACATGGATGCTAAAGCAGATGCAAACAGTGACGAGGATGATTTGTCTTCACAATCTAAACTTGTCCAAATCTGTATTCCTGTTTGAGGTTTTACATTAGGCAAGTTTCCCTCTCACTTCTGCTGCAGCTAAACCAGCTGTGTGACAATCCAGCACAGCCATCTTAACCATTAGATACAAATCTATTATGATGTACATAAAGCAACATACAGACTTAAATTAGTGACCTGCATTAGTGAATCTGTTGCTGCTTTCTAAATGTTTGTTCACTTGCTAGAATTTACTTCACTTCTACATATTGTTCTTTTATTTGTATTTTATGTTAGGTGTACACTGCAAAAAAACACACAATTTTACCAAATTGTTTTGGTCTAGTTTGTCTTATCAGGATATTTGCAGTAGAAGCTAGACTGAAAATAGTTGGTAAGATTTTTGTTTTGCAGTGCTACAACATAAAATCACATTCAATCCAAAGAAAAACATTTGAAAATCTGGTTTGCATACATTTTCCAGGCTCTGATGTGTGTTGGCCTTTGTTTCAGTCCATGTTGAATGAACCTTTATGACATGAATTTTCATCCTTTTGACTGTTAATGTGAACATGCAGCGTTTTCCTCTGATCGTCAGCGGTTGCAGGTTTGGTGTCGTAGCGTGACGGACGCCTTCAGAGCTCGCTGTTTAAACATCTCCCCACGTGTTTCCCTTTTGATCAGAGTCTGCCATTCTTACTGATTTTCCGAACCACTGATGCTTGTCAAAGAATTAATTACCTGGATGGTTGCTCTGCTGACTCCGGCAGCAGCTGCGGGGGTTCACCGCCGAGACCCCGGTGCTCTCCCAGCATTCCCGGCTAATCACCCACGATCCATTTCAAAGTCAACCTGACTGGCCAGCTACCCGGAGAATAGCTGGATCTGTCCTGACATTCATATTTACATGCAGCATCCTGCGGCTTAGAGTCGGGATCAGCCACGGCGCTAACGGTGGCGGCTGCCTCTGAGGGTTTATTAGATCTGAGAAGATGCAGCACATTTCTGCGTCCTCACTGGGTTCTTTTCAGGATGCGTGAAAATCATCCTCACTGTGGGAACATTATTTATCTGAACAGAAGAATCCGAGACACTTGTTCATGTGTTTGGCAGACTTGTGGATTCCACACGTTTTCAGGTTGGCTTTGCCTTCTGGGAGAACCTCGCCATGTGGCTAGCTGTGAGGCTAGCATATGTGAAGGGCTATAAATACATCCCGTGCCTGCCTGGTAGTTTGTCTGTGGAGCCACCCGTCTCCCAGCATGCCGCTGTGTTTGTGGGGCTGCATGACGTCAGCCAGGCTCAGAGCTCTGCCTGACCTCTGTCACAAGGAGAGAAGAACCAGAACAGAGGCCTGGCTGCAGAACCGGGCTCATCACAGGAAACGCTGCACAGACAGAGGAGGACAGCCTTAAATACAGCAGAGAGACTGACTCATAAAACTACAACAGTCACAAAATGAAGAAATACAGCGTTAAGACAAAACTCAGTTTAATATGCCCACACTGCAATCCTTAAATATTCACTATTTATGGATTTTACATAAACATTTGATCCTCTGTGTTTAGTTTTCAAGTACTCACAGATTACAACATGAATTATAAACTATATACACTGTTGTATTGTATGTTTGGTCTAGTTTCTAGTGCAACTATCTTAGTACACTTAGAATAAGACAATACAAACTTATAAGTAACCTTTCAGCAGGAAATATGAGCTTCTTTACAGTCAGTAATTCCTTAATGATGTAAAAGGAATAGTTTCACTGGCAGATTATTTTACTTGCAGGAAAAATGTCTGTTTGTGAGTGAAGCAAGTACTTTTGATCAGTATTACGACCGGCTCATAGTCATAAGAAAACGGGAGTTAAATGCATAAAAAGGAATATTTATTAACAAAAACAACAATGGATTGTGGATGTCAGTATCAGTGGTGTAATGCAAATGCTTGGATGTGTTGTATGAGAGCATATTGAAGTGATGAGGTGCAAAAACAAAGACAACCTCGGATGTGCAAAAGGAGGGGAGCTGAGGCCTGGCAGCAGAGCCCCACATGCGCCAGCGGGCCAAGTGGCGCCGAAGGCGACCCGGAAGACGGAGACAGCCGGGTTCAAATACTCTGCGCTGCAAATCAACGGATCAGCAACACCTGCAAAGGGGAGGAGCACAAAGGCAGACAACAATAGCACCCGCAACTCAGCTCACAAGACTCAGGGCCGTAACAATCAGTATCCAGGAATTATTGATTTTAATCAAGCTCATATCTTACTGAAGTTGTTTTCTTATTTCAAGTGTATTAATATATTGACTGTATTTGCACTAGAAAACAGATACAAATACTTGTTAAGATTTTGTGTTTTTACAGTGATGAGTCTGAATCCTGACTTGGTTCAGCATTGGGTCGGCTTGTTCTCCCTGTGGGTTCATGCGTTCTCTCTGGGTACTCTGCTTTCCTCTCACGTTTTAAAAACCTGCATATAAAGTCAAATCCTTCCTCTGAATCCACCAACATTGCATGTTGTCTCTCCAGGAAACCAGTGTAGAGTTTCCTCTGCTGCTCCCCCCCACCCGGAGCCAGAGGACAGAGACCAGAGGTGGCCATCTTGCGTGTTTTCTTTGCTCCCTTGGTTCAACACAGCGTGTATAAGTATCAAATTCCCCAAAGTCAATATTTTGCAGAACCAACTTCTACTGCAATTACAGCTGCAGCTTTTTTTGGGATCTGTTTCTACCAGCTTTGAACAGCTGGAAATAAAAGTTTTGCTCATTCCTCTTTTAGAATCAGCTCCGGCTCAGTCAGGAATACGTTTTGATCCAAACCATTCCTTTAACTCCGGCTCCATGTTTAAGGTCATTTTCCTACAAGAAGGTGATCCTCCACCACCATCTGAAGACTTTAGCTGCCACATTTTTCCTGCAGCTTTCTTTCAACATCACAGTTTGTCTTCTTCTGTAAACTTATCCTGAAGTCAACACTTCCCAGTTATCAGCTGTTTTAGGGAAAAAAGTAAAACCACTCCATCCAGAAAAGTAACACTTTCTCCAGCTATGGGAACCTTCAAATATCAAATAGTGTCAAAAAACTTTGGAGAAAATTATGCAAGGACACTTTTGCCAAACTTAATAGCGTTACCGGCAATTAACTGACAACCAGTCATCATATTTTTACCTGATTTTTCTGATGCAGTGCTGAAGCATTTCATCAGTACTAAGAGCAAGAAAAATATTCTTGTTCCACTGGAAGATTATTTTACTTACAGCAAAACATTTTCCCATGTTTTAAGTGAAATAATCAATCAGTGGAACTAGAACTATTTACTAATATTAAGAAATTGACAAAAAATATATTTTCTTATTAAAAAGTTACTTGTAAGTTAGTTTTGTCTTATTTAAAGATTACTAATATATTTGCACTAGAAACTAGACACAATTGTTTTGGAGGTGCAAGATTTAAAAAATGTTGAGTTTGCACAAAATGGCATCTTCCAGTCCTGCATGATTTTTAAAATCCCAGGTTTAATATTTGTCTCGTCCCACCAGAGCTTGAACTCTGCAGCTCCTCCAGAGTCACCACTCATTAAATTCTATTTCTGCATGTTAGTTTTTTGTGATGAGTTGATGAAAATAGACAGAGCAGCTGCATTTATACTGAGATTTAATTCAACCCAGATGTGACTTCTGAAGGAAGTTGGTTGTATGAGATTTTATAATTGGGAATCTGAATAAATGGGGTTGAATTGTTAGGATTTATATTTGTAAAAAAATTGTACTCTCTTTCCACTTCACAAAAACTAAGTTAAATGCATTAACGCTTGTTATTGTAATGTGACAAATTGCAAAAAGATGAAAAAAAGTGGAAATACTTGTGCATTTCTGTGTATATGCTGGCATGCCTGTCGCTGCGCAGTATAAACATGCTGATGTTCTGCACTCAACATCCACAGTAAACAAATCATGAGCACAGAAATACAGATTACACACACATGGACATTCCCATCACAAATCCACGCACGCTGTGTAAGCATCAGGACTTCTGACTGCAAAATGAAACTCAATATCCAGAGACAGACATGTGGGAAAGATCAATTCAGTTTTGGTATTTATTATATGTACGTATTACACTAAAAGTCTCTGAATGAAATGAAAAGAACGACATTATATTCATGGGCATGAGATCACATAGCAGCACTCTTCATAAATACCTGAGAGGCAGGGCTGCTGTTACTGCCATATTCCTGATTAAATCATAACCATATTCTCTTCTTGATTGTATGAACAGAGAAAACACACACACACACACACACACAGGCGGAAAAGCCGTAATGAAACATCATAGCCATGACTATTACACACACTCTCGTCTGGAATACAAATTCCCCGTGCAGTTATTTGTTTTCATCCATCAGTATTCATTATTCCAGTGAATATATCATTGAACTGCTCCTATTGATCCTGTATTAAATCCTATTGTTGTATTCCTATTCAGCTGTGAGGCAGGTGAGGAGAAAAGGAAGGGTGACCAAATGTCATGGTGACAACATGGAGCATTGTCAAAGGTAGCTTTATCGATCAAGATAGACAGAGAGAGGGAGCAGCCAGATATTTCTGCAGGACCCCAACCGGCTGACATTTTAGAAAAGCTGTCCTTTCTATTTTCTCACCATCTATTGTTGCACACAAAGACCACAGCAGCCTTGGCGCAGCTCTGTGAGCTGTGGCCTTCACACCCAGCACAGACAGTGAGCGGCTTCTGGTGCAGCTCTGTTTAAAAAGAGACAGTCTTGTTCATTAAATTCATCTGTGGTAATTTTTACAGTGCGCACGCTGGGCCTCTCAGAAGGTGGCCCGAGCATTGTGTGGGTTTTCTGCTTTGACATTTTAAAGGCCCTGCTGTCTCACGGTGTCAGCGGTTAATCTGAAACACAACGTGGACGGTGGCTCCACGCTCTGCTAAGGGTCCAATTAGGTTGCCAGCCATGTTCTGCCATTTCTTACACGACTCCAAGACTCTGAAACTCTCCCAGTGGGATCTCTCCTCTCTTCCTTCCAGGCTCAGATCCAAATGAAGGCAAATGGCTGAAGAACTTCAGCTGCACACAGAAAGCCAAACTGGCACCGAATGTGTCAGACTGGAAGAACAACACAATCCGGACAGAACCGCGCTGGAATATTACACACAAACACATCAGATTTGACCTTTGACCTACTTTATCTCTTTTTCTACAGTTAACTAAAGCATGTGTTTGACAAACTTTTAGGTTGAGCCAAAGTAAGTACTTATTCCACACATGATTTTCAAAATGTTTTCATGACCACTAAATGCTTTTTATCTGAAAGATTTTACTTTGCTCATTTAGAAATGCAGGAAGCTTAGCATTTCCTATCATTCATTATAATCTTAAATGTTGAATAATGTGTGAAATCTTAAATTTGAGTTTGTCTTAATTTCTATGGAGTGTTTTTGTTTTTTAAAAAAATTCAAGTAAAAAAAAATCAAAAATGTATTTTTTCATTGGCTGTCAGATGTGATGCAGTCACCCCAAGGCCACATCTGATTGGTTAAAGAGCGCCCCCTGATGACTCCTCCCACACATGTTCAAACTGCTAGGATGTGAAAGGTTTGCTTCTTTTCAGGAAATAAAAAAAAATATATATATTATGAAGTTTTGCTTTGCTGGATCAGAGCCAGGACTGATTAACTCAGTTTAATTCAATACAAAACACTTTATTGATCCCAAAGGGACACAATTAGAATGGAAGGGAAATTAAATGAGATTTAGTAGGAAATTGTGTTTGCAGTGTAACTTGTACCTTGGAGAATTTTGCTTAAAGTTACTGCAACATTTTTGTTTGTTTTTCTTCCAAGCTCTGGACGTGTTGTCCAATCTCAGCTGCTCTCTAAAACTAGGATGCTGCTCTCACAACAGCAGCAGAAAACTGAAATCAACACTTCTGATGCCCTATTCAGAACAGAAGCCATTTAAAAGCAACACGGCTCCTTTAAAGACCTGACAGAATGTGACGTTCCACAAAATCACTTCCTTTTCCTCACATTCATGCATATGAAATACATCTTTCAAAATATTTACATTAGTGACAAAAAAGGAAACAGTGTGACAACAATTTCAGTAAATAGATCCAAACGTGTTTAACATCAAATTTGGCACTTGGTTATATCAATTGTTAGTTTCCCATAGATTTTTAAACCATTAACCAAAGTGTTCAATTAAGTGTTTATACAAAATAAATGCTAAGTATATTCTACTCTCGAAATACAAAAATGTCCATATTCCTCTTTAAATGCATGTTAAGGTTGCTTGATGCGAGGATCAAGAATTCATCCGTCAGATTACTTTGACAGATTATGAAGCTGATTTTTATTTCTAACTTTTCCATAGGCAAGTTAAAAAAAAAAGGAAGAGAAACAAAAATATTCCAACTTGTTGTAGGTATCTGTTTCTGGTTTTCTTTCCAAAATAAAAATAATAAAGAAATGGATAAACAATGTTAAAATTCCTGCCAATGGCAAAAAACCAAAATGTAGACCAGTAAAAATAAACTTTAATGTGACTTAATCTATGGTCGCAGTTAGGTTGCAGAACATGTTCAGCTATCCTTAAGAAGGTTTAAAAACTCTGAGTCATTCCCAGTTGGATTTCCCTTCCTTCTTTACCTGCTCAGGTGCAAATGAAGGTAAATGGTCAAAATGTGACCCTGCAGCTCTGCAGCCCTGAATGTGATGACGTAGCATAAAGCCTACAGACTGCAGAGATGCAGGGGGAAGACTCCTACAGGTCATTATCCCAGACAGACACGGTTTTCGTTTGTTCGGCAGAAAGCATCTTGTGTTAAAGCAGTCCAGATCAAAATGTCGTGTCATACAATATAACCGTCAGCAGCCGTGCTATTGAATTAGCTTTGCTGCTCCTCTGATTCCCAGGATGTTTATCTGTTGCTACGGCTGGAAAACCTCCACACTCATTACTTTGCACCAAGTCGACACAGAAAGCAGATTAGCTAGATTTCCTGATCTGTGAAATGATCTTAGAGATGAAGGAAAACATGCAGCACTACTGAGTGTGGTTTGTGTATCAGGCCGTCTTCATGCTAGCTGTTAGCCTCAGAGGAGCTCCAACCTGAAGCTCCACACTCAGACCTCAACCATCCAAGCAGAATACTCTCAGGTTCTTACCATAAACAGATTTATAGAAATGTAATCAAATTAGCAGCATCTGGCCCAAATAACCTCAGTGCTCAAGCAGCAAAGGCTGCAGTTCCTGGAGTCGCCACTTGAGGCTCACTGCAAAACGCAGCTCAGTCCATGAACCCTCATGCTAACTGTCTCTGCAGCCAATAGAAACACTTTTAGGACCTGCTGTCATTTAAATCCCAGATCATCTTACATTTAATGATCTAAAAGATAAAATCAACAGGATAAATAATTTATATTTGGAGCTGAAATGCAATACAAAATCTGAAACTTTGAATGGATCTGATTTCACTAAAATATGAAATAAAATTATGCAGAACACTTTGATGCATTTTCACTTGAAACATTTTCTTCCAGTGCAGACATTTTTAAAACCTATTATTTTCTGCTGTATAAAATGGTAGTTTCTCATCTTGTTACATTCGGTGACTTCAGACCCCTTTGAACATTTTTCACAATTTATGCTACAACCATAAATGTTGATGTCATTTATTTGCATTTTATGTGAGTGCAATACAGCATAGTGCATTGTAGAAAAATGCAATTTAATTTGATTCAAAAGTAATTTATTTATCCAAAAGGGAAATTAAATCTTGTTGTAACTCATATCATCCAAATATCTTTAAAGATTCTTAGACTGTTTGTTTGTTCAATATTTTATCTGCTTAGTTGCTTATGGTATCATAAATTGGCTTTAGAGAGAAGGGTTAGGCTATCTATGATTTTATATTCAAAACCTTTGTTTATGTCAAACTGTAAATGAATGAAATAAAAAAATAATTTAGGAATATCTGAGTAAAAATGGGCTGAATGAAAATACTCAACCTGTTTGAGTTTTTTATTTTATTTTATTTTTTTTAGCAAAACCATATAAAAACATGCTGTCTTTTTAATTCTCTCTCATCAAATCCTAATAAAACACATTGAAGTTTTTGATTTATACATGATAAAACGCTCCAGGTTTATACTTGTATTATTTACATTCTAGACAAAGAATAATAAGAGAAATAAATATAAGCTTATCATCCATATTTATGTAAAAGCCAGTTTATATGTGTTATTATTCATATATTCTTCATTTAATTAGCATATTATGCACAGATGCCAACTTTTGATATGTAGCTTAGCAACTGAGACATAAAGTGCCCTTTATATGTGAGAGTGAAGCCTTTGGGAACCTGTTATTCAGAGAACTCTGTACTCTGCCACCAGTGGAAGAAACGGAGAGAAAAGCAGTGTGGAGAAGATTTGCCAGTTAACATCTACAGGGCAGCTACATTAAATGGTGCAGCAGAAACTTTGAGTGAAAACCTTGCACAGCAATAAAGTGATATAGACATGAATAATGCAGGAGCATTTAGTTCAGTGCTTAGGAATCAGATGTCCCTGGTGTCCTGAAGGATACCAGTCTACTGAGCCAGCGTCTCTGGGTTGGAATAAACCCGCGCAGACCCAAATGAGAAATTCAGCACTCGACTCTGTCCTGCCAAGTCACATAAAACAGCCTGCTTGGTCATCAGTGTGCAAGAAAATGAATTAATACGTATGAACGAGAAAATGACTGAAATAAGCTCCACTATGTGCGCACATAACACATGCAGTCTGAATGTCTGTCTATTTGACAGTGAAGAAAAATATTTACAAAATTATTTTTCTACTTTACTTTGAATATGATTATTGATAATTAGAGAAAATATGGGACAACAGAGATTTTATAAAAAAAAAATAGAATTTTCTTTCAAATGACTGAGATGACAGGACAGAAAGTTTTCAGGTGGCTGCAGGAGGATCTGCATGTGGCTCTAAATGTGACAGCAGTGTCCCGTGATCTCCACACGTTTGAACTGGACGTTACAACTGCAAAACAGAAACATTTATTTCAAATAAGACTCTCTGGTCCAGCTAAAATCTCCTGCAGCCCAGAGGCCAGAAGAGTATTAGTTTGACTTCTGTTCCAAAAGGTTTGTTTGTCTGATAAATAAATGAACATTTCCTGCAGTGGAACATGGCGATGGCAGCATCCGGATCTGGGATTACCTTCCTTCTGATAGATCAGGAGTTTTTGTTGAAGAAGAAGTTTTCCAGGGTTGGGCACATTTCTGCCAATCCGCTAATACTGGCACAACTTTTTTCGTTTAGCGATTTTGCTAACTTTAAAAACGTTTAGCGCACTTTGCTTCCCCTAACTTTTAAACTCTAAAGCTCTAATTTACTGTTTTGTAAACTCTGAACTTTGAAGGTTTGTTTATTGACTACACATTTATATTCATGCTCTTATTTTGAAGTGGAGACTCTATGCAGCAATTCCATTTCCTCTCCTCATATGTTCCACCAACAAATTTATGTCAAACAAGAAAAATACAGGAACAAAATAAAACAGTAGAAACATGAAAACTATAATGTTAAAATCAAACTGGTGCTCGAGGATTGTAGCTAGTCTTTATAGAACAGATATAAATCAAATTGAAGTTAGTTTTTTAGCATTAGCTTGTGCTAAATACCATGTTGGTGTAGCATATTAGCGTTAGCTAGCAGAAGTAATGTTTATGATTAGCGCTTTAGGGGTAGCACAACTAACTTTCCAAGATTTCCAAAAACTACTCAATTTACTATGATATACATCACATATTTAGTTTAAAAAATGAGTTATAATATGCTTTATTTAACTAAATCGAACTAAATCGAATGTCTGAATGTGTTAAATCAGTTGAGTTTAGGTTTAGATGTAATTAAAGACGTGACCTCGATATTTTAAAAAAGCCTCAGAAAACTTCTGAATTAATCTTTTAGTCCCATCTGGTCACCTGTAGGAAACCATGTAAAGGTTTCCCTGATGTCTCCAACGTATTCCATTAAAAATGTTTACGAGTGTCGAGTGTTGAGAAAAGCTCCCAGAAACATAAGCTCAGTAACGACTTTACTTTTCGGGTTTAGAAATAAAACTGAGGGAGTCGCTGAACGAGAGTTTGAGAGCTAAATTAGCTGAACTGCTGGGAAGCTTTCATTTTGTTGTCTCAGCTGCTCAAAGCATCAACTAATGAGTCATTAATTACAGCACATATCAAATGATCTCCGTTTCCCTCCCCTCGCATGTTTGTTTCTGTTTTCATTTAGTTCTTCTACTTGTTAACTTGAAAGAAGAATTCATTCTGAAATAAAATCGGAATTTCTGTCTTTATTTTGGCACATTCATGTTTTTCCACAGGCTGAGGTATTTTCACATGAATATATTGAGGGTTTTTGCTTTATTTGACATAAAAATGATCTGATTTCCATTCAGGTAATGCAAATGAAGCAGCCATAAGCCCCGCACCTCTGCAGCAGCTTTGGGTCCTCTCTGCGCTCCGCGTTGTGGCGTCCAGGGCGGGTCCGCTCTCCGGCAGGGGCTCACAGGTAGGGGCGGCACGGTGGTGACAGGAGCATCAGTTTCACAAACGGTCTCCTCCTTTGCCCCTGAAAGTGTGGCGTAATCATGTGCGGGGGCGATGCACCATGAAATGGAATGGGCGCCCAATCCGGGGGAGCGGGCTCAGCGGCGTGTCTACGGAAATGAAGGTCATTCTTTACCCAGAGAGGCTGGTGTCAGAGGAAAAGGCCTCACAGGTGCAGGTCAAACATGGCCACAGGCAGACAGGAGGCAGCGCTGAGGCAGACTTCAGGTTTGGATCTGAAAGAGAAGAGAAGTCAGTTTTAAATGCCAAATATCCTAAAAGTATGAATATATGAAGCTTAATTGTCTAAAGAAGGCATATGTTGCCAAATATGAGTAATGAGAGCTGATTGTTTTCTTGACCAAAAAGTAATTTCTAACAGTAAAACGTTGACTGGATCTCTGGCTGCTTATCGGCCAAACAGAAACATGACATATGAGTCGACATTTGAGCTTCAGTCAAAAACATTTTCACTTAACAGAAAACCTCGTTTCCCCGAGCTGCTATAAAAGATGTGAAAATTTAAACTAAAATGTATTTCAATTTTTAGATTTTAGAACAAAATGAATCATTTCACTTTTAAAAGGAAAAAAAAAGCAATTTTATATCATAAAGCTGGCTAAGTGAGCACTTTTAATAAATCTGGAAAATTACAAAAGCTAAGAGTCCACCTAAAAGTTAAAACACAGCCAAGAAACTTTAAATCACTTCTTTAAGCCTTGTTCAATCTATAGTCTTCTGTTGTAAATAAAGAACTCAAACAGAATATTCTTGTTTCCTTTATGATGAAAAACATCTCTGGTTTCAGAAACGGCGCAGTAGACTTGGTGTTTTGTCTCTCACCTGTAGGACCATTTCTAGGTAATAAATGAAATGATACTTTTCCATCAGTAAGAAATTATTGACTTAAACGAATCTTCTTGCGCTAATAACCAGACAAAAATACGTGGTGTTTTTTCTGCGTTCTAGTTTTAATTAATTTGCATTAAAACGTTTTTTCCACATTGCCATAATGTGTGTAGATTTCTGAGGTGAAAGATTATTATAGTGTAGAATAACATAACAAAACATGGAAAAAGTGAAGAGCTGTGAATACTTTCCGGATGTGTTCTATAACAATTAAGTTGAATTGATTAGTCCAACCTTACTAAATTACTCTGTCTCAATAAACATGAGTGTGTTTTTATTGGCATGCGTGTTGCATGACAAATTTGAGCTTTCACAGGGACAGATAAGGCTGGGCTGCAGCTAATAGTCTTTATTCCTGGAGAAGGTTCAGCCCAGCCAAAAAAATAAATTCAAAACATGATCTGAATCCTCCAACTGGTGACATTTTCTATCTCCCAGATGTATCAGTGTTCCTCCAAGCAATCAAGAAGTAATTCCCTTTATCGGCCAGCATGAATATTAAAGTTTTGTGCTGGAGGGATCCGGGGAATAAACACAACAGCGCCGGCACCTGGCCCAGACTGTGGTGGATAGCTGATGAAGCAGATGAGTGGCTCACTGTGTAATAGCATGGCTGTAAAGATTCTGGCAGTAACCGCAGCCAAAACCCAAGAAAAACAAGGAATCAGCATCTTCTTCTCTTTCTTGTCTTGACATATGTAAATGAAAACCTGCTGAGCAGCAGCAGAGCGACCCGACACACACATGGAAATCTAGACGTAATTTTAAATCAGTGTGAAAAAATGAAGATGTGAAGATATTTTTAAGGAAGTATTACTTCTAGAAAATGTTTTTGATCAAAAGGAGACGGTTCTGACTGATTGTGTTAATACTTTCCAACCACATCTACGGCGGCGAGGCGATCAATCTTCAGACATGACAGAGAACATTAAATAAGCAGAGCTGGAATGAACGGCAGCGTTAAGGGCGTTTGGTGATGCACTTCGAGACAAAATGACCTGCGCCGGACAAATAAACCACCTGCATGCGTAAAACATTTATCATCACTGAAATGATTCACATTTAGTCTGTCCTTCATTCTGCAGAGATCAAAAATGAAAACTAATACAGCCTGAACACGGCTGCATTTCTAACATTCAACACTACATATTATTTTAATAGAATTTTATTTGATAGACCAACTTAAAGTAACACATAAATGTCTTTCAAAACCTTTTGAAAGCAAAACTCAGCAGTTAGGATTTTGTCATTTTTATCTGTAGAAAAACAATGTGTCAATAAAATCACAACAATTTGGTCCATCACTGCAAAAACACGAAATCTTACCAAGTATTAGTCTAGTTTCTACTGCAAATACATTAGTACATGTACAATATGACAAACCTTACTTAGAATTAATTTTCAACAAGATAAAGGAGTTTGTTTTGTGTCAATAATCCCTTAATATCAATGAAAAAGTCCAAGTTCAACTGGCAGATAATGTCAATATCAAATTATTTCAATATTGAGAAATTATTGACTTAAAACAAGATCCTATAATTTGCTGAAAAGTAGCTTTTTAAGTTAGTTTTGTCTTTATTCGGGTGCATTAACATATTTGTCCCAGAAACTTACAAAAAAAACAAGATTTTGGTTTTGGAAAGCTTAGACTGAGATATGAACCACATGTTTCAGATCTTTATTTGTAACAATATTTCCTTCCAATTCACAGTTGTGCATCACTTTGTGTTAATTTCTCACATAAAATCCTAATAATTAAAATGTGGTAGCTGTGCTGGATACTTTTTCAAGGTGCAGCAGGTGTTGAATTTGGTGAAACAAAATATCAGCAGCAGCAAAAGAACAGGAAGCAGTTTCTGTTTCCTCTAATTCTAATCTTTGTAGTCTCAGACTTTCATGGCTCTTTGTTTTCCTTCGGTTTTATGTGATCACCGCTCTGCCCAAAGCTAACGATCAGAAAGGAGAGGAACGATGGCGTCGTCGTCCTTGTGAGGAGAAAAGTGCTGTACAGTGTTGACTTTGTCATGCTGCCATGTTGGATGACATCCACTCCATCACATCAGCGCCCAGACGCCACTAGCAAAATTACTGGATTGCACTAAATCAGGGTTAGCCAATCAGAAACAGCCTTTTCTGATTGGCTGCCTAATTTTGAAGGCATGTTTTTTGGTGCAACTGTAAAACATTTAAATTTCAGAAAAAGTAAAGACATTTTGTAATATTTTCACAAATATGATTTTGTTTTTGTTACCACATCTTTTCATTGCTTCTACTTCAACAGTGGAGTAGAAGGAAGAAATACTGCCACCTGCAGGTGGGAGTTAGCATCTGTTAACCCAATGTTTTCAACCATTCTTTGCAGAAAATTGGCAATAAACTCACAATTATTCATTAATGTGAGAAAGTGTTGATTATGTGTGAATTTTCAAAACACTGGAGGGATTGATTGATGCAGTTTGACAGCAAACAATAAAACAGCTTTGATTTGAGTGATAAAATAATATTTAAACACATACAGTTTTATTTCTCTAGAGTCTAGACGGCCACATAAAAAGCTGAGGCGGGCCAGATTTGGCCCCTGGGCCTTGAATTTGACACACGCGGTCTAGAGCTTAAGCCTAGCAGGAAGCCGAGGGTTGAACAGAAGATTAGTCACTTTCTGCATCCAGAGTCTCTTCTGTTAAAACCCAGATCCTGCTGTCTGTCTGTCTGCCTGTCTGTCTGTCTGTCTGTCTGTCTGTCTGTCTGTCTGTCTTGCCCTCCAGCTCTGGCTGGTGCTGCTCCAGCTGCGCGGTGGGGACAGAGTGGGCAGTGTGCTGGGTCTGCTGATTAACCCCGGGGCCGGGGCCGGTCCCCCCAGCCAGACGGATCGGCTTTCGTCGGCCCCGGCCCCTGTAATGGGAGCCCGCCGGTACAAGCCACATCAAAGAGCCAGGGCCAGTAGGAATGTCAGGTTCAGAGCCGGCAGGAGGACGAAAAGCGAGCAAAGCTGGAGAGCTGAGAGGTTTAAGTCGGTTTAAGAGAGTGGAGCTCCAACATAAAGAGGGATGGATCTCACTTTCTGGTCAGCAGCAGGATTTAAACCCAGCTGGGATGAACTGTACACAGACAAATCCACTCTTCTTTCATTTACAGCAGAGCTCTTTAAGTTTAACATGGCTGCCAAACAACAACACCTTCAGTTTCTTTTTGGTTCACATCTGCATCAGCTGTGCTTCCATGGAGGCAACAGAAATAGAAATATGCTTGTCCTGTCCTTTGTTTAGGACACTTTACAAAGTCTTTACTCAATAAATCAAAGATCTACTGCACAAGCAAAATTTATACAAATATTTTGTTGCTTGATCTGTAAAAGAAATTAAAGTCAGTTACATGTTTGCAGATCCCACACATCCTGGACACAGACTGTTTATCCCAGATTGATAACATGCATATTTGTGCTAATTTTAGAATGTCTTTCCTTTTTGTAAAAACACTTTTTACATACATATTTACAACCCATATGTTTAAAAGACTAATTTCTATTTCCATGTATTTCATACATTTATGTTTGAAATATTTTCCATTGAGACTAAAATGGAACTGAAGATAATTTCCTTATTTTTGTGGACAAACTTGGCCAATAAATCAGATTCTCCTTCTATCTGAAAAAGCTACAGGACTGGTTGATATGTGCTGCATGTAGTTTGTAAGTGGTGATGCTCATGCCACTGATTTTTTAAAACATTTTTAGCAGTTTGGTTTAGTTTGGCTGCAGATTAAACTGTTTTTGCTGCTGTGGATGTGTGGAGTATTTAAAGTAACGTCTCTGTAAACCTTTGAAACAAGGCAGATAGTAGAGGATCTGCTTTTTATACATGAAATTTGAAGAAAGTTAGTTGTCAGAGTTTATCAAGAACTTTTGTTGCTATTTTTGAGATTGCAAATCTGTATCAGAATTTAAAATGTTTATTTAATATTTTGTCATTGTTTGTGGATTTGTTTTGATTTTTAACAATCCCTATTAACCAAAGTTCAGGTTTCCCAAAAGGTTAAAAATATCCACAGAGCTTTAAACAGGAGCCTGAAAGCCTCATGTCGCTGTGTGAAAACAGTTATTCCCCAAAGCGCCTCGTTCGCTCCAACAGTTTGGTTTGTGGGAGAATCCCTGGGTTTCTGCTGCTCAGTTGTTGGACTGAGCCGAACACCGTTCAGCCTTTTGTGGCTCGGAGACAATGGGCCGCTGCCGGGGAGCGAGACGGGCAACCTGAACCTGACACAGGAAGCTCTTAAAGCTACACAAAACAAACTGCTGAGCTCTGGCATTTCCCCCCGCTGAAAGACTATCTCCACCGTCATTAAAGGTGAACTCAATCGTCTAATCTCCTCCAAAGTCACAGAGCGACCACGGCTACCCCCTCCTCTGTTCTCCTTGCTCCATCCTTCCCACTCGCCGTCTCTCTCCTCTCCTCTCAGCCCATCAATGAAATGCCATCAGATCTCCGGAGGGTTAGAGGTCACAGGACAAAAATGTTGTGTTTACTGTGCACTGTGGCAGTGTGAGCGGAAAAGCTGAAGGTTATGATCAATGGGTGATCGTTCAACACTTTACATTCAAACAGATTTCTTTGCATTAATGTGTGTGGATAAAGGGGACATATTATGCAATATGTTACATGTTTCTGTACTTTACTTTGGGTTTCTACTTAAACACACCCACCCATACGTTTTTGGTAATAAGTTACCAAAAATGTTTTTGGTGTCTGGAGAACGAGCCGTTTCAAAAACCATCTGAATGTATCATCACAAATCAGCAGGCACTGACCCTCACCTAGCAACCATAGCGAAGGTTAGCCTGTTACCTAGCAACCCAGGCTGAGCTCCAGCATATTTGGTCAGTTGGTTTTACCTCTGTGCAATGACTGTTGGAAAAGACAAGTGTTTTGTTGTTGATTTACCATCCAGAAACCACTTGCTGCCTTCTTGATGGTAATACAGGAGGCTCCACTTCTGCTTTTCAGAGATGCTCTGCTGTATAATTGCACATCTGTTTGCAGCCATTTTCCATGTGACTGTCAACATTGAGTTGGGGGGCGTGGCCAGCAGCAACTTATTTGGTTTTAAAATAACAAGATGTCCTAAAACAGCTGAAAATAGACATACATTATCTAAAAATGACTTGTGCAAAAACTGTACTGAACATGTTTTGTATAGGCCATATTCCTATCCTGACTTGATAAGGTGGAGACTTTCAATGTTGTATTCAGACTTCCTGGAATTGCACCTGGCAGACAATCAGCAGCACAATCAACATCTCAAAAGTAACATCTAGAGAATGTCTAGTGTCTTCTTTGAAATCCTCAGTAAGTAATCAATACCTTCCCAACAAGCAGAGGCGAGTAAATCGTTTGCCTCATAATGCTGAAAGCGAAGCAGAAGACCAGAGGAAAACAAACACGGAGCCATCCGAGCGTCGGCGCGGAGAAGCTAATGAAAACACTGCGAACGGACATGCACATTTGCACAGACAAACACATTGCATTGCTGTACAGCGCTACCATTGTACACATCATTTTGATGCCAGCGAAGGCCATTTGCACCTCACATGCAATATGCTTCCAGCTATACAAATAGCACTGTTTGGAATTCAATTATGTGTCTCCTTTTTAGGTTTTTTTTGTCCCATTTTTATTCAGGCGTTCTGAAAAGGCCCATCTCTTCCCTCAGCCAGTCATCATTGAACAGAGATGGAAAAATTGCATTCTCCTCTCCTATTATAGCATCAGAATCTGCTGCGTCTCATTACCTGGGTGAAAAAACACCTTCACCTCCGTTACACGCCAGCCCTGTAATTAATGCCTTTTTTAAGCTATTGAACCAAAAGCACAAAGGTTATAAGCTTAGGTTTGTTCACTGCATCCTGGAAGATGGGATGCTAACCAAATTGTCAATCATCATTTCATCTTCTTCTGAATAAAAATAGTTTTTTTGTCGCTCTGGTTCTCATGTTTCTCATTTCATTTATCTGCTTTACTGTGTTCATGCAGTGTTTGGAAAGGAGGGCCAGATTTCTTCTTTTGGGTCAGAAAGGTAGCCAGATCACCTGAAAAAGTCCTGATTTCAATAAACTACATTTTATTGTTATGCAGAGTTCAATTTCTCAACCGATACCAAGACCCTGTTTCTGAATAAGAAGTTTTAAAGATCTCAAAAACAAGCAAACATTTTTAAATCTATCAGTCCGGAAAGAGTTGGAGAGCTTTTTGTAAGGACTAGATGCTCTGCTTATCTACGGAGAAATCATGAAACGTTGCTGTGATCGATTATTTCTCCTGATATTTGTAGTTGTGCTGAGCTAACAGAATAAATGTGATGTCTTTGGTGAATGTTTTTTTCTCCATTTTGTATTTATGAACTGAACTGAGCTAAAAAGATTTTCATCTGACTTTTGAAACAAAAATAGGGCTTTATGTTGAATGTATTGTGATGGTTTCCATAGGAACCAATATGATCAATTCCAGTTTCTACCTAAAAACTCCTGTAGGAGAATATCCAGCGATCAGTTTCTGGATAGCTGATCTTAACCTAAGTGTCCTGACTTTGAGCACAATAATCATTCAAAAAGATCATCTCTGATTGTCTCAACAAACAAAATGAAGGCCTAGTCAAAGTCTGGATGCAGTGTCAGAACCTTAAGCAGGACATTTCACCAGAAATCCCTCCATATTAAAACATGATGTAGCTAAAATTCTTTCACAGGAGTCATTAAGTTTTAGGGTTTGGATTCCTTTTCCCCTAATAAATAGAATCATCATTTGAAAACCAATTTATTTACTCGTGCTAACCATATCTGACAAGACTTCTTTCTGACCAAAGAGCAAAATGAGCAAATACTTGTCAAGCAGTAAACAATTTTTCATCCCCTAGTATACGGGTGTGTGTAGGGGTGTGTGTGGGGGTGTGTGTGTGTGTGTGTTTGTAGCTGCAGGTTGAGCAAAGGGGAACAAACCAAACGAACTACATGCAGAGAGCAGATAAGGCTTCATAGGATGCATTTCCTCTGTATTTGTTGTCGACTTTATCACATGTTCCAGAAGAGGTACACAAAGTGCAAACATGTGGTCTACATTCCAATGCCTGGAGGGTCAGCGCAGCGGTCAACCTGCACATTACTCTACGTCCCAGCCGGACAGGTTAGAACGCACAAGACTAATGCTGCAGCTCATCCAAAAGGTCATCTGTGGATATTAATGTGTAACTTTAACTGAAGCTGCACCAGGAGCCACACGCTTTCCTGCAGAAAGGGATAAATATTCCTTATGGCTGAAGTATGTGGGGCACTTTGTGCTAACTACAACTTCATGAGGCAGAATAAGAGCGAAGCAATTCATTGATATTTCTGTTGTAGTTTTGTAGACTCCAGATGGTAATCGAAAAGTCTGAGCATAATTAGCCAGGCTTGTGAGGAGAAAAAAAATCTGTTTTGGCTGATTGATTCAGCCAAATGTTTCTCTGTTGCTCATTATTCACCAACATGCAGCCTGCAAACCACTGCCTGACGATAACTGGCGCTAAAGCTCCCTGAATTGATTAAAACTTGTTGAAAGCAGAGGAACTAAGATGTCAAGAATATAATTGCTGGAAGTAGATGAAAAAAAAATCTGCAGCTGACATTCTTGTTGTGGTCAATTCCTGAAGATTTACTCGCATGCTGGACTCCCTGATGGAAGTAGGAGTTGATATTTAATGCACAACAAGTCACAGCTCTCCTCATTAGGATCACATGTTCAGTTACTTATGAACACAGAGAGTGAACCAGCTTGTTGCAACAACCCACTGCTGATATGGGTCGTTCACACAACAGTGTTCAGAACGCTTTAATCCGACTCCAGTCCATTTGTCTGGAAATGGACCGGAGTTCGTTTTGGGAGGTGTGAATGTGTAATCAATCAAAAAAAGCTAATTCTGCTCCGCCTACAAACCTCAGGTTCAGTTAAAGTAAACTCTGGTTCAGTTCAAGTGTACGTGTGAACGGCAAGCGGAACAGAGACCTGTCCAAAAGCAGGAAGTGGACTACAGCGCAGGGCATTCTGGGTAATTACAACCAAATTTAGAAATGACTCGTGGCCTTCACCCACAGACAAAAGAGAAATCCTCCAACTGCTAAAATCTGCTGCTGCTCCATCTTTGTTTAGATTCGGTGAAGAGGGAAGTTGCTCACAGCGTCGTTTCCTTCAGTGGCTCTGAAGTGAGCGTGAAAACTCTTTTTATGAAACTAAGGAAATTCTTATAAATTTTGATGTTTCTTTCAAATCTTTCTAATGCAATACTTCAAAAACTGTATAAAAATTGTTAATGGAAACACGGTAACTGTTGCCATGCAGCGAAAATGTCTGAGGTTTTCCTCCCACAGTCCAAAAACATGACTGTTGGGTTAATTGGTCTCTGAATTGTCCACAGTTATGAATGTGTGTCGGCGTGCGTGTGGGGGTGTGTGTGTGTGTGTGTGTGTGTGTGTTTTGGCCTCTGCTGGACTGGTGACCTGGCCTGGCTGTGCCCTGCCTGTCATCCAATAATTGAATACAGTGAATGAATGGATGGATTAATGTGCAAGCTGTTTATGTTTGCATCATTTTGCAGTAGAAACTGATCAACATGCTAATTAGATGTTTGCTTCTGCATTTGTTTTGAGTTTGAACCTTGAAGTTTGCAAACCTGGTATTTACCAAGGTAAATACCAGGCTGAATATCAGAGATTTTCAGCGTGCCAAAGCAAAATGTGTTCATTAGATATTTGCTTCTCGTTGATGTGAATAGTTTGAACAGTTTGGTATAATTTTAGCACATCTAAGTTTGCAGTCTTGACAGTAAAAATCCTCTGAAATAGCAGCAGAAATGACAATCGCTCGCCTTAAACCTGGCAGGTTTGTGTTTAAAATGCATTCCATGACTCTAGCGAAGCTCATTCCCTTTTCACCGCAATATTTTTTTGTATTTGGAATTCATTATTTGCCATGAAATGTGAAAAGTCTTCTTCATTAGATGGTGTGAAATCCGCCTCTCTCCCTGCCTCTGCTCCTCTGAAGTCCAGCTAACCATGTTAATCCCACAAATGGCGCCTCTATGGGATCCCCTCCCTCCCCGGCACACTCACAGCCCTGCTGTCTAAATAATTGCCTCATTAGTTTGTGGTGCACAGGTATGGCATAAATGCAAACTTTAGACAAGTGTGTATGCAAATCAAATTGCTTGTTCAACACTCTTTATTCATGTGATCAAAACTCAGCTGAATTATAGCGGAGACCTGAGCCCTGAAATGGAAATTTAGGGATAACTAATGCATTTTCAACGAGGTGAGGCAGTGTGCAGGTTGTGGCTCCGTACAGCTGATGTGCAAATAGCTGACAGCTTTCAGCTTTGGTGTCATTATAGTTTATGTTTTATTTCTTTTCCATTAAAAAAAGTGACGTGATTTATATTATATATAAACGAATTGCAAAACATGCCTAAGGCGAAAACAGTATTTTGTTGAATTGAGCCTTCAAGATGGAGGCTGGCTGGGTGGGTGCGTTCCTGGAGAGGGAAGGCAGGAAGAATTATTCACCATAAACTGAACAGAATCAGAGTCCTGAGATAAACAGCCGTTTACTCTCACCAATGGCACTTCTTAGATTCCACCCTGGATCCATCTTCTGCTGCGGTTTTTGTACGTGCAGCAAATACAAAGTTGAGTAGAAACAAACATTTTACTCCTGACATAATTCAGCTTAATTTGCTTTATTTATTGACTATTAAAATTTTAGGTTATGTTAATTTGCAACAGCTTGTCTTACCAACAGAATAAAAGCATTGCATTACAGAAAGTTAATACCATCTCCACTGTGATCATGTAACCTTTGCAAGGCACTTATATCACAACTATGGTGACCAAATGGAAATATATTTCATAAAATTTAAATTTGTTGGTATGATTTCACAGATTTGATATTTTCTAACTATAAACCAAATTACGATCCTTTGTATTTTATTGTGATTTAATGAAGTTGTATTTTTTTGGTTCAAATTGGAAAGTATTTTGGAGCCACTTCACTGTTCTCTGGGCTGCCATGAATTAAATGTGAATGCAAAACATTGTTTTTTATATATTTAGCTTACTTTTCTCACATTTAGCTCCTTTAAAAGTGGTGATAAAAATGAATTAAATGTAAGTACAGTAAGCTACATATCAAAAATGTTTTTTGGATTCACATTCTACACTTGGCACCCCATAAAGTTCAGCTGTGGCCAAATTCATAAAAATATATCAGGTGTTAAATGTGTGAATAACCAATTCTGAATAACCAGAATGTTTGCATTTGTGTATTCTGAGTGATGATTGTCTTTCATTCTGTTTAACAAAGAACAGAACAGGAAGAGGAGGCATCTGAGTCATTTTTTATTAAGTAAAATTTACAGCATGCTATGTGTTTATTCCAATAAAGTTAAACGCGATGCATTTTAACTATAATCAATGTTTTTTATTTTAGAATCTTATTTTAGAATCTTTAAACATTTGAAGCAAAATTTGATTCATAGTTTCTTAGTCATTTTTCCTTTAGGTATGTCAGGTTAGGAGCTGGACGTATCTGTTAAAATAATAATTACAAAGTAAAACATTTTTCTCTGTATCGCTTTGATCTCTTCAGCACCTATTATCTTTAAACTAAAGTTCGGATAAACTGTGATTCCAAACAAAACCCAGAAACGGGAGCAAATTGTTCCCATCTGCTGGACATAATGGTTTTATGTCTCCATGTATTCAGTGCAGAAAAAGCAAACAACAGATTCAACGCAGCATCTAAATATGCTTTAAAAATTCCTGCCAGACTGTTTTGTTTCTGGTTCCCTGGATAATCTGTGCGCTTGTTGTGTTTCTGCAGTGTGGATATTGTTTCATTCCTCCACCCTCCACATCATTTCTACGCTGGAGGTGTCGCCACTGTGTCACGTGTTGCATTTGATGCATTTGTGTGACATCAGGTTGTTTTCTGACGCCAAGTTTCCCATCTGGGAAACCAGAATGACTCAAATGAACTGAAAAGTAGAAGCTGACTGATTGATTTGCCTCTATTTATATTCATGTTTAATCAGCACAATCTGCATTCGGAGCGCCGTTAATATTTTTCTCCATTAGATTTAGTTAAACTGCATCCCTCCTCATCCTTTTTAAACGGAGAGTTTGATGTATGTGAGCACAGCAATAAATCTCAACGTTTAATCTTCATGCTTATTAGAATTTCAGTACCAGATACAATTATGCTTTCTGGGAAAATATTGCAGCAAAGATGATGAGAAGCATTTAAACAGGGTTCAGCAGTCAGGGAGCCTTGTTTGTCTCCCGGTGATGATGGACCGCCTGTTACACCTTTGACCTCGGCGTTATGGCTCAGAGAGCAGCGCTGTCACGGCAACCCGCCGCCTGAGACAAACCTGTAAGGTTACCTTGAAATGGCGCAGACCTGATGGACAAGACGACGTCTCCATGTCCTGTAATAACAGGAAGACGGAGCGCATGGGGCCAGGTGTTCGCCAGTACAAATGAAACTTTGGATTGGGGTAATTGAGCTGTTTCTGCTCCGATTATACTAACAAAACAGCATCTGCTTGATCCAAAATAATTTTATAAATGACGGCCAAAGCAAGCAAAACCAGATTTATCTGCAGTTCATCAAGTCTGCAGAGCTTAAAGCTGCATCTCTTTTATGTTATCATCTTAATGCAATTAACAGTTTATTTCTGAAATAAAATGTAAAATATTTTAAGAACCTGTTTTGGTTTTATATCTATAAAGCCTCAAACCTTTTATTCTGACTTAGTGACCAGAAGGCAGACAGTGTTTGGAATCATTTTTCCTGTGGTATTTCATCATTTATGAGCATTTTTGTCATAATTACAAATCAAATAGATATTAAACTTTCAAATATAGTGAATCCCAGTATTCACAGGGTTTACAGACCATGAATAGCTAAAATCAAATCAACAAACACTTTCTAAAAACACTTATAACTGAGTATTTTAATAGTTCAAACACCAAATACCATGTATTTTACAGTCACATAGTAACATTGTCCAAATCAATCAAGTAACTGCAGTTAATATGGAAATGCTACATATGTAAAAAACAAAACAAAACACAAATATCCGTATTTAACGCTATAAAATTAGCCTCTGTCTCTTTAAGAGGCTCCTACCCAACAGCAATTCTCCATGTCGTTCGTTGTTTACAACCGAAGCGTTTCAGTTTGTCCAAACCTGAAAAAAGAGAGAACCAGATGAAAAGTTTTAGTTCCAGTGTAAAAGGCTGTAGCGCCCCTAGTGGACGTTAAGGTGATAACCGTCATCTACCAGGTGACTCGGAGTCGGTGGATTCAAATATTTGAAACGATCTGTCTGCACCAATGAAGATTCACTCATTTTGGCATGCTGGATGCATGGAGTGGCTGCAACAGCAGACAGCCTGGCCTATTTTCTGAGTAATCACCTTATATAAATTATTTAGCATTGGACTCTCAGCCCAAGATGATTAAATAACTTGTGTTCTAAAACAGGAGAAATGCTGTACATTCATCTGTAAACTATTCAAATCAAAAAACTTTTCTTAAATTCTTGACAAATCTGCACGTTTACACATTGTTGCATTAAACTTTCGGATCAAAAGGTGTTATCCCTCAGCAGAATGTTCTGGTTAAATCTTAGCTTCAGTCAGTTGATATGATCCCACATTGCTGTGTTTCTGTGATGAGGTCAAAGGTCACTAACTGGCTCGGTGTGTGCTGCAGTGAGACGGAGGAATCCTCCTGAGAGGCTGAGTCACTGGAAACAACTGGATCAGTTTCTGGCTCGTTCCTCGTTTCACCCGAAGCCGTTTCGCGTTCCAGGATCAGAACCACAAAGATAAACGTCTACGGATGATTTCAACTTTATTTTACTGATCCTCAAACATTTTTTAAAGAAAGAAAATATTTATTTTTCAAATGAAATACTGCAAAAATAAATGGAATATTTTTCCTGCCTTACTTCACTGCTGTAAGCTGACCGTCGTCAGGTTGTGATTATCTGGGTCCGATTAGAGGAAGGAAGATTGAACATAACTGAGAGTAGAGGAAGTTCACAGTTTGATCAGCCAAATCTGAGCTTGTGATGATGTTGGAAATCTTTGAAACTATTTTCCCAGCTTCCCTCTAAAGCAATTCATTCATCATTCTGTTAAAAAAAATAGTTAAATCTTTAGAAACGGAGTTCAAAGCAACTTTCTGGCCTTGGATTTCATTTCTAAAATCCCAAACTTGATGTTTTAATCAGGGACACGGAGATGCAAACTCTGACCGTCGGGAGAGCAAAGCTTTTATTCTCAGAAGTTTTATTAAGCAGAAGTAAACTGCAGGAACTCTTGCTCACTTTAAACAGTTGCTGAATCTCCTGCAGCCATGGCCAAACTATGCAGCAAATGTTCTTTTTCTATTTGGTCTGATGGCTTTGAAAGCTCTCAGTGAGTCCAGTGGGTGGTGGATGCCCAGCATGTCTGTGAGCTTGGAGAGGGAAGAGAAAGAGGAGCACGGTTTGAGGCGTAATTGCCAGCCACAGGCCTGCCAGTGGCTCTCTGGCTGTGTGAGCGTGGAGCAGATCTTGTTTTGACCCAAAAGGTCAGAAACAACTTTTCCTACAAAGAAAAAATTGAGTTTTTGGAAGAAGAAACATCTTGCATCTTTAATTCCCACCAGACATTTGCTACTTGTAGACTTTTCTCTTCTTTTTATTTTTTGTTGTTTTAGCAGGAATTAGAATGTTTTCATGAGACAACTTTACTTGCTGTTGGTTTAGAGAACTTGTCCTGAAAGTGTTCAGCTGCAGATGATAACTGTGGAAACAGATGCTGTTACTGAGCCTGGACCTGACCCGGCGGTGAACTGCAGCAGGTTTAATTCTCGGTGTTTACTCCACTGGCAGAGCTTTTGTTGTGCTTAATTCTCTGTGCTAATAAAGACTTCAGTCAGATCACTCGCACAGCGCTGACATTCTGCACACAAACCGCACGACAACGAACCCAGAGCGGGTCACCAGAAGATATTAGATTATCAATGTGTCTGTGTACAGGGAATCTGCTGTGAAAAAGATTTTTTGTTATGTTTTAACTGACATGAAACTCACAGAACGTCATGCTGTCAAAGTTTCAAATCCTTGCCTCATCATTTTCATTAATTTATTTTTCACTTTGAACTCTCTTGAACATATTTTGCTTCCCTGATTCGGTTTTATCCTAAAAACAGACGAGTTTTCCTTTAGATGCGTCTCACCTGACATTCTGGTTCCCACAGAACTCCACTGATTCATGCCTCAGGGCACGACTCCACATTTCATGTATGAGAAAATAATTAGATGTAGGAATAAATTCTCATGGCATTTTTATGAAGATCCCACATAGAAAAAAGTTGACTGGTTTTAAAAAAGTGTATCCTGCAGGATTTAAGGATTTGACACCCAGTTTTGTCTCCTGGTCAGATAAATATAAAGTTATAATAAAGGCTTGTCCAGGTTGGTCTGATCAATATCTGCCTGCTTTGTCAGAGAAGGTTTCCTAAAGTGTCTGAGTTTTCTGCATAGTTGAACCATAACCTACTTTTCAGCCAGGAGTAGTTATTTATTCGGACTAATTTTTATGGTGAGAGTGACTCTGTTGGCTGCATGGAGGGGCAGTCGGTGCTGCAGAAAGAAGATTCCGGTTACTGAAACAAGTTTATAATGATAAGCGGCTCTAGATGCCCAAAACTAATGCAATGTTTGATTTGTGTCTGAAGTCACAACTGGGATTTGGGAATTATGGCACAACTGAGCTGAGAGAGCTCCAGTTAGAGGTTAAAAAACCAACATGTTCATGTTCAGTTCTATGCTGCCCTGCAGAAGTATTCATACCTTTTGAACAGTTTCAGCTTCTTTCTGGGACATATCAACACATCTAAATTGTGTAAATAACTTTCTGCATGTATTCAGTCAGGTCTGTGAGGAAGCAGGAACCAACAAAATGCTCTGCAAACACATCAATGATGCAATCTTCAAAAACCTACAATCAGTTTTTATTTGTTTTTGCAAATAGAAAAAACAACTTCAAGTGTGAAACACTGCAAACTTTCTACACAAGAAAGTGTCCTCCTGACCACTAGGGGGAGTCTGGAGTCAGTAATATTAGGTAAATGTGCTGCTGTTGTAAAAGATGGCTTGTTTGAAAAATATTAAGGATAACAAACCTTTTCTACGTTCCTCCAACTTTCTTCTGGACATCCCATTAAATCAAATTTGTTGGTCGACTCCCCCTGGTGGCCTGGAGGACTTCCATTTTGTGGAGTGAGTTTGTAGCGTTTCACCTATTACTCTTTTACCCTGTGGCGACAGCATTTCTTGTTTGAATTTCTTTTATATTTAATTCTATTTTCTGTGATTGCCGCATTCTTAGTGTGAAGCATTTTTCAGTGTTTTTGTGTTTGTGTGTTTTGGTGTTTGCATTATTTTGCAGCTAGAAATGTTGCTGCTTGCTGCACATCTACACCTATTTGCTGCTCCTGTTGAGCTAAAAGATAAAAAAAAAAACTATATGCAACTGGCTCCACTGTTGAATATTTGGGACTTTTGTGTCACTGCTGCAACGTCTTAGAAAAATTTGAAAAGCTGAAGACTTCTGCATTCCTGCTGTTGTCACCATATTTTATAACCATTTTAAAGCCATTTGACTTCTGCAAGTTTTTGATTTAATTTTCTTGGAAGTCAGAAATCATAACTTATCATAACTTATCATTTTCCCTGCTTTTGTTAATTTTTTGTCTCAAATAAAACAAAAACAAATCTCCTTTTGTCCCTGTACTTAAGCAAAGGAGAAATATAGTGAAGAAATCAAAAACTGTTTCCACAGAAATAAAATACAACCTTAAACGCTGTGCGCTGAGAATAAAATACACAAACAATATATACAAACATAACTAGAACATTTTTTTCAGTCACATAAATACAAAAATGCATGAAAAACAACCTGTAAGAAATGATTTTTAGTCTGCAGAAAGAATTCATCTCTATGAACGAGCAGCGGAGCGACGGGAAAAATAAATTCAACATCGCCAACGCGGTCGCCACGGAGATGCAAGATGAATATCTTTTCCAAAGAAAGGGAATGAAGAACATATGCATACACATTTCACTCAATACAAATCAATTGTGTGCTTGACTCCCAGAGATCTGCTCTGTTTTGCTTCCATGCTGTATCTGATCTGGTTGCTGCGCATGCAGCTTGACCTTTATTAAAAGAAAACAACATTAACAGAACATTCCTTTGTACTTTTAAAAGCACCAGGATCAATACTACAAGAAAAACAAACACCCAACTCAAGGTTATTTTCTGTTTAATTTATTGCTTTGTGTTTGTGTCATGAGCGTCTCTAAGCATCTTCATGCTGACCCAGAAACACTTCCTCATGTTATTGTTTCTGGCTGGGAATGGTTATGGTTATTTATTTACACAAGATTTTGCAAAGTAACTATATTTTATGTCACATCTCATCAGCTAAGATCAAGAATGAAACGGAGAGAAAAACATTGTGGGACACATTTGGATAAAATAGGAGATGATCAACCCTCCATAAAGAAGATTTCTGTTCCGGCTGTTCAGCACTATCCTGATTATCTCACCTGGTTTCCATGTCAAACCTCCATATTATTAATCCATATTGAACAGAAATGACTTTTTTTTTTTTTTTTTACAGTCAGATACATCACAAACACAAAGTGTGAAATGTATGCACACATATATTTAAACTAGATTGAAACATTCCTAAGTTGTTATCAATGTTTGTCAGTATGTTGATGACTTTGTGATAGTAAGGATTTCTCGTCCCGAACACCAATTGAGTAAAACTGACTCATAATCTGATGCTTTTTAAAAGCAGCTTTAAGGAGAAGTTTATTTGTTTATTTAAGTCTCTGCTGTAGTAGATAATATTTTTCATGGGGTCAAAACTTCATGGAATCCTTTACAAACATTCCTAAAAAGACATAAAGATATTCCTTAAGACACAAACAAAATTAAATTCAACACAAAATTCAAATCAACTGCTTCAAACGTTACAAAAAGACACATGAAAATACTTCACCACACAAACTATCTAAACCATATCATGACTTAAAATAAACTGGGACATAAGTAGAACAAACAAAAGTTGAACGACACTCAGGAACCTGCAGCAGCCAGAAGTCTCTCCCTCTGCCGCTGAACGAAGGATTGAAAGTTTCATTTTTATCAAACCCTCATTTCAATACATTACTTGTTAAAAAGTGACAGAAGAAGCATCTGCATGAGTATAAAACAGAATGTACCTAATATAAATATTGTGAATGCTGCAGATGTTTATTGGGCTTCATCATTTCCACCTTCAAGGCTTTGCAGTTAAACAAACAGCCTCCACCTGCACACTAAATACATTAATGAAATGTAATATCTGAAATGGCTTTTTAAATGACAGAATTAAAGAATGAACAAACAAATGGAGGGAGCAGAGGGAGGGTGTGAGACTTAAACATCAGGTCAAATGCCGCTAACACTCCTGAATGCTGCTTTTGTTCCTGTCATACTTTCACCCCAACGCTTCGAACCTGAACGCAGCTTAAGATCGCAAGATGAGACATTTTGACATTTCTTAAAAATCCTAATGGCTTCGGCGCTGGCGGAAAGGGGCAGAAACCTAATTGGAATAGACTTTTCCACCTCTAAATTTTAATGAAGTGCCGGGCTGAATGTCTCTTATTAGGTGAAATTGTCCATTAGCATTTTAAATGACCGGCTATCTTCATTCTAATCAGGGTGAGATGCATTCGCTGTGCTGGAGATCTATTGATTGCTTGGCAATGTCAAGCCTGCATGAAGACATGGAGGCAGGCTGCATGTGACAGGCCGGGCTGCAGCTGCAGCTGCATCACAATAATCCTTTTTCCTCTCTTTTAAATAATTACAGTCATATTTAGATGATTATCTTGTTCTGTCATCAGACAAACGCGCCCTGCAGAATAACTCAGTTATGCTTCCTGTAAAATAATAAGTACATTTAATTGTAATTCTTCTTCTGTATGAAATACGAGGATTAAAAATAAAAATCCTAAACTGAGTTTGAGGCTTCAGCATAAATAATTTCTTTGCGTATCAATTAGGCTGCAGCTGTCTGGGATGCTTCCACCAGAGAGGTTATGATGAGACTGGAACACATGAATTAATAGCTTTGTGCTAATTATTTCAGATATGTGAGGATGTACTGCACTCTCCGCATCACACTATACATTTTAAGTGCAGTTAATATTTGACAAAGCAAGAGTCCCTTTAATTGCTTCCCTCTGAAGAGGAAGAAACTCATTTAAAATTTGCTCTGCACATAAGACATCTGCTGTTTGATTTATGCTGCCTCTTTGTAATAACCACAGAATAATGAAAAAACTGCTACTTATTTCAGTCAGCCTTCAACAATGTGATAAGAGAATAATTATAGTGTTACTGAATAAATGTTAAATACTTATTTTATGAAAGACTTTGTTTAATCATCACTGATGGTTTCTTATTAGAGTAGTTTGAAAGATTTCATTTCTGGCTTTGACAGTTTTTTTTTCTTTCTTTTTTTATATATATATATATATATTTTGACTCAAAGCGCCCCAAGCAAATATTTAAAAGCCTTTCCAGACTAAAGCAAGCTCGAAACCAAAGTTGGCAAACATTTGCTGTGTATATTGCACAGACCTCATATACAGCCACAATCACATGTGCCCCTAACTCATTATCAGCCTCAGAGCCTGAAATCTGATCACAATAATCTCATTTTAATTTGAGTTATATTGCAAAAGGAGGAGGAGGGGGGATGAATAATCACATTGTCCTACTTGGAGAGCGGCGGGTTGGCCAGCGTTGAGAATACTTCCAGATGGTGTTCGGCGAGCCGGCTGGCATGGAGGGAAAGCCGGGGACCGCTTCCCCCAGACGTGCCCTCTCCCTCTGTCTCACTCCGCCATATTCTCTTCCTCCTCCCTCAGTCTCTCCATTCTCGCCCCTCATTGCCCTTTTTGATCCCCCCATCTCTCACTCACCATCCCATCTCCAACCTCTCACCTCCTCCGCCCCCTCCTTCCCCTGCCACATCGTTTTGCTTATCCAAACAACTCTTACAGCATGTTGGCCCAACGTATGAGGCCGGAGCCAACGGAGCGCGGCCCCCTCCTCCTCCCCAAACCGCCCCTCTCTCCTGGGGGGGGAGGCAGGCGACAGAGCCCTGCCCTCCGATTATACAGGGGGCGCGGGGTTAGAATACAGCCCCGAGGGCCGGCAGCTGTCAATTAGCGATAACTGCCGAGAAACAGACACACACACACACACATGCACACGTAGACTCCCTGCTTTTCTTCCCCACTTGCTCCTTCGTTAATCAGGGTCCCATCACCTAGCAACTGTGCCGAGGAAGTCCTCGATGGGGATGCTTGGTGAGGAGAAACAGCAGTGGAGTGGAGAGAGGTATGATGGAGCTGGAGGAGGGAGCGAATGATGAAAAATAGGAGGGAGGTGGAGGTGGAGGGGATGGAAAGAGGATAATGAAACCCCTCCAGAGGGCGTTTCCATGTGAGACAGACACTTTCAGAGGGCAGATTCAGCCGTATTTATACACCTGTCCTACATGTCCACAGGTGCTTCTGCTTCCATCTTTACTGAAAATGTGTATTATTTTAAAGATGACCTGTTCTGCTTCCTAGGACAGATTAGCATAGTCTAAACAGGTTTTAGCTGTCAACATAAAGCACTATGTCTTAAATGTATGAATAATATATAAAAGAAAACGTGACTCAGTGCTTTAGTATTGATTGTCAACACTACAACAACTAGATTACAAGGTCCAAGGGTATCACAATTCACAATTCAGTGAAGATATTTAATTTAAAAAAGAATAGCGAGGGAGAGGGAAGAAGCTCAGTTATGCTAGCTTGACTTTGAAAACTGTAACATGTAGATGTGATGTGGAATTCGATGTGTTTCGGTTCAGTTTTAAAAAAAGACGTCTTAAAGAAACTCTGACAGATCATCGGTAGAGCAGGCGTTTAAATTAACCACCGCTGTGTTAGCTTAGCTAATAACAGCGGTAGCTAATCTACCTGTGATTGACCTTTGAAGACCTCTAGAAAAATTTAATAATATCTTTAAAATGATAATAGCACAAAGGAAAATTTTGTTGCACAAACCAGCGCAAACGCTTGACAGACATTTCATTTAATTTGATGGTTTGGGGGGATGGAGACAGTTTGCTCTGCCTTTAAGTCAAAACTTAAGAAAAAAGGGTCAGTTTTGTACAGTGTATGTGAATATCTGGTTTTAATGGCATTTAAAGCTGAGTTTTTATCCTTGTCATTACAGCACATGATGAGCTGCAGCAATATGCATAGAAATTGAATGCATCTCAATCAGCGTGGATTTTTGAAGGATGTTCACACACAAACGGCTGAAGGAAAGCGATGGCCTTCTCCTTAATGTATTCATTTCATCAGCCGGCCTGGTTGCCTTCTTCCTCTAGGCAAGTTCAGCTGCAAACACATTAATATGAGGTGAATATGACTGCTGCATGCCAGGGCTCCCGTCTCCGCTAGCGCAGCCTCCATCTCACAAAGTGGCAGCACACAGAGCCATGAACAGGTGATAAATCCTTGTCAGCTTTTATTAAAACCCAGCCAGGCCAAACAGAACACCTAATATTGAGCTGTTCTACCCAAGGAGACACAGTATGAGGGAGGAGAGTCTTCCTGCTTGGTATGCTCTGCCTGTCTCTTCTCTGATGTCATTAAGGGAGGACTGGAGAAGTGATAAAACCACAAAAAAAAACCCAAACAAACAAGAAAAGACACGCTAACATGCACCTCTGCCCCCTGCTGGCCATGCTTCCCACAGGGGGCGGTGTGTGCTTGTTACTTGTTTCTGAATGTTTTATGGTTTTCTTTAAGCAGCTCTGGTCTCCTTCTACTCTGAGTTTTACTGGTAGTTGTTCTGTCAACTGATTAGATTAGAGTTTCACTAATTAAGCGACTTCTGAAGAAAACCATTTGCACTTGCCCTTATTTAGGGGAATCAGAATAAAGGGGCTGAATTCAAATGTACATCATGTAAAAAAGCATTAAAAACCTTTTTGCTATTTTGTATTACTCTGTCATACAAAGTTCTAATAAAATCCATCTATATCTGTAACGTGACCACATGTTCTGCTGTTAATTCTTCTGCTCACAACAAAACGTCTCCTCTGCAGACCGACTCGTATATTTTTAGGAGTTGACCTCTTGGCAGGTCAACCCATTGACTAAACAACAGAAATCATCCCTTCTCTTATTATTTATTTATCTGCTAAAGAAGCTCTTGTGAGACAATTAATCAAGTCAGTGAAAGATTTATAAGCATCTTGACTGCAGCACTCAGACAGTAAATGGGGCAGCTTGTCAAATACACGGAGTGATCTGCACAAACCAATTACTGCATCATGTCACGATGACCCAAATAAAGCGAGCGCCGCTTGTTGAAAGTCTGAAGCTGGAAGTGCGCCTGCGGTGCCGCCGCTGCTGGTTCTGATGGGTCGCTGTCATCAACAACACAAGGACAACAGTCAGGCTTTGTATTTCAAGAATGCTTCTCCCTGAGCTGGTCGGGCTTCTAAGGAAGCCTCATAGGGTCAGATAAAGACTCACATTTGAAATGAGAAACCTTAAAGCTTGTCGTCTCAGTAGAATAGCCAGCCTCCTTTCCTCCCTGCTCTTCGTCCTTGATGACCAGCTGCTGGGTGGTCTGCCTGACCGCGCTGACCTCTGAGCTCCGGCTGACGTAAATTCGCTAATGGTTAGCACCTTGTTCCTTCAGTGGCGGACCTTCCTGTGCTCGGCTGACGTGACCCGGTTCTCCTGCCGAGGTAAAGCTGTGTGAGAGGAGCCGGTTCAACAGAAACAGCAAAGCTCAGCCTGGAATATTTCTGGAGATTTATGATCAATCAGCAACCTGAAGAGCACTGCACACAAGTGTAGGAATGATACAAAGACACAAAATCTCACCAAGTATTTTTGTCTAGTTTCTAGTACAAATATCTTGAAATAAGATACATTATGTAAAAAGTGCAATAGTTTAACAGGTGAAGCTCCACCTGTTAAACTAGGTGGAGCTGTTTAACTAGCTCCACCTAGTTTAACAGGTGGAGCTGTTAAATAAAACAAATGGCAAAAAAATTTGCCATTTTTTTGGAGACCAAACGAGAAAGAACAGTATTTAATACATGCAGAATAACAAAAACAGCAATATATTTGGTTTGGTGATAAAATGTTTAGTTTGAAAATTAAATATTTAATTTAGAACTAAATACTTAGTTAGCAAAAATATATAATTTGTAGCTAAATGTTTAGTTAGTTTTTATCTATTACAGACTCAATAAACCAAAATCTTGCTGTTGATGTTTTAACTGTGTAACTTTACGAACAGGATCCATAATTTAAAGAGGATCTGGAAATAATCTTGGGTGTTTGGATCTGAAGTTCTGGTCAGACCTTTAGTGTCTGCAGGTACAGAAGAACGCCTGGCGCTCTCGACCTCCTGCTGAGGCGAATCCAGAGCTGCAGCATCTTTGTGCTGTTTGTACAGGAACCAAAGAGAAAGAGCAGAATGGAAGCATGTTCAGAGCCGAGCTGACTCTCTGTAATCACTCCTGTTTGGGCTTTGAGTTGAAAGGAGAGCGAGGAAAATAATTACCTGCTTCTGGATGCCCTTTTACAGTGAATGAAAGGAGATGTTAGATTGGAATGGGATGGTAATGGGAGGTTGTCTGAGCGAATGTGATGGGAAGCTGTTGAATGCTATTTGAGGGAAATAAAACAAAACCCGGCGAGACGTTTTATTCCTGCAGCCCTAAAAGCTCCTGGCAACCTGCCTGGCCCCGCTTGTGAAGAACCTACAGGACGGGTCACAGAAGGATGTTGTGCCTGACGTTATCGTGAGAGCAAACTATGAGACGGGAGGACATGTTGACAGTCTGACTGACTGACCGCGCTGAATTTTAACGTTTCCACCTAGTCACACATCAGCACACTTTGGAAAAATCTTTCTTTTTTTTTTTTGCTACTATTGAACTTTTTGTTACTATTTAGCTGAATGCAAAATATTTATATATCCTCTTTCTTCCACTTTTCCATCACTGATAAGACATAGGCTACAGTGTTGATGTAGACTGCTGCAGACTGCATCAGTCTACAGCAAGACCTGCAGCCTCGACACGCTGCCCACAAGTTATTTTTATAAAGCTATTTTAACATCCTGCACCTGAAATATCGTCGCTAACCCTTACAGTCTAAAAATATGCATGTCAATCAGGTCTCTCCTTCTCAGGCCCTAAAAGCCCCATAAAGTTATTCACTGAAAAACATGTCAGAAAACTAACAGCTTTTGTGGATACAGACCTTAAATGACCTACTATGAAAAATTCCCTTTTTGCAGATTTTTGTTCTTCCATTTTGTTTTCTGCTGCTTTTAGAAACAGTTCAAGAACTCAAAGAAAACAAAAACAATTTGATTGGAAAATGCTATTGTTGTGTTCATGCTATGCTAAAAGGAGTTAGCCTATCAGTGAAACAATTCAAACCTAAAATAGCATCTCAATGCTAAACATGTAGCAGCAATATCAGTGTCTCTAATGCTAATGCTAATGTTAGCATCTAAGTTTCTAAAACAGATCCATGAATAATCAGGACTTCCTGAAACACTAAGCTAAACTTTACACCAATATGACAGTTAGAAAACCAAAATAAGACATTATAAACAATAAATATTTTTGATGAGTTTATTTGTGTACTTATTCAATAATTTTAGCAGCATAAAAGGTTTCTAAATTGAAAATATGGCTTATCTTGTCAATATAATTTTCAATTAAAATGTGATTACTAAATTAAAGACCCTGTAATTAACTTGATAAAAGAATCCCACCTCAACTTTTAATACACATTTTGTTCTTGTGATTTATTTACCTTTATTCTGATTTATCTTTTCTATGAAAGCTGCCATAGAAATAAACTTGCCTTTTGTTAACTGACAAAATGAATCAGGGAGTCTTTGTGAAGTCTGGATCTGACATGCATAGGGAGACGAACACAAAGCGAAGCCGTGTGTGTGTCATTATCTTCATCAATTGTTATTGATTCAAGTGATCTCCCACATTTTAGAAAGCATCTCTTCCATATTCAATTTGCATAAATGGATCATAAACTGGTTTGAATGATCAGGTCTGCAGCTTTACTATACCTCTGTGTGATTATAAGCTGGATGTTTGGACGTGCAATCAATTGGGAAATCTGACAGTTTCCCGTTTTGGAACATGCGAGCAGACAGCCAGTCATCCTTCATGCGTCCTTTGTGACTGATGCATCTACTTCCTGTCTACAACACATACATGTTGTCGACCATTTTGCACGCACACACAGCATCAGACGGTGCATAGCATATCGTGGTTGTCTAAACATGATGATGGTGGAACCAGCTCTACGTATCCGTCATTCTGCTGACACTACAAGCTTGAGTGATTGGGCTTTGAAAGGCCTCAGCCTGAGCGCTGTGAGCTGCAGACTCTGACCCAGCAGATCAGTCACCTCAGTCAGCGACTAGCGGAGGAGAACACACTGCCTGCTGGGATATTTTAAGAAAACAAACATGACTTTCTGTCTGCAAGTGCAGTAAGTTCCTAACATTTGTTTTATTTGCTATATGAATCAGTTAAAAGACGTTAGCATCCACAGATTTTTTTACGTTTTTTTTGACATACACGATGGCGTGTTTGGTGTCTGATGATACATTTTATAAATTACAGAATCAGCCAGAGAAATCGGGCTGATGCTGATATCCAGTATTAATACTGCGGTTATGGCAGCACTTACCAATATTTTACTAAATCAGTTATTTTATTCGATTACTAAAACAATCGTTTACAACAGTTTCTACTTGACACTCACTCACTGCACTCCGGGGATTTCCATTCCACTCATTGGGAGACTACAAACACTAATTGGTTAAACTCTATTAAATTAGGTCAATCACTTTAAAGGAGGTGAATATTAAGCAGTTATGTTTTTTTTATTTATTTTTCAATATTTTGGGGCTTTTTAAATTATTTTAAAATAATTTTTTGTTTTGTTGATAATGATTGATTTGTAAAAGCAATGGGTAAAACATCCAATGGGGTGAATACTTTTTACATGTACTGTAAAGCTGAACAAGGAGAATGAAACTCCAACTTAAAATTAAATAATTTGTTAAATGTAATGGAATTAAATTTGTCAAATTTAATTTATTTACATTGTTTTTAACTTGAAAATTTTATAAACTTCACATATTTACTCAGATAAACTTAATGTGATTACTTGTCAGAAATTAACTAAATTTTCTTTGCGTTGGATCAACTGTTCTCTTTTCTCAGTGTCTGTTTTTTAGATCATCAGACATGTTAGAATCACACAAATACAACCTTATTAACTGCAAAATGTTTTATTGAATGAGCTGCAATTAAATGGTTTAGATATAAGAGAATCCAATTGTTAGAATGGCCTAGTTAAAGTCCAGACCTCAATCCAGTTGACAATCTATGACTTGAAAAGTGATGCTCATTAATGCTTCCCATCAAATCTGACTGAACTTGAGCTATTCTGCAATAAGAATGGTAAATAATTAAGTGGAAGGCTGCAGGGAAAGGTAGGAGACTCAAAATGGCTAAATATAGATGCACACCACACTATTCAGATTTTCTGCTGTAAAAGAAACAATGTAGTACGTGTTACAATTCTGATTGCACACACTGATTAAAAATAAAAACTTTTGCAGTGATCCGTAGTTGTGACAACAGTGGGAACAAGTCGTGTTGTTTTACCACAATGTGCTGAAGGTGAACTTCCACTCTTCTAACATGTGACTGAGCTGGAAATGAGCGAAAGGAAGCAGCGATGGAGGGATGCCAGCCAGAGAGGAGAGACGGAGGGAAAGAAAGGGCATTAATGCAGATGAAAGAAACGGCAGCGACAGATTGAGCCGATAGGCGCGAGGAAGAGGGAGGGGAGACTGAAGCAAGCTGAAAAGCAGAGGCAGGGAACCCAGCAGGTGATCCCAGCAGGTCTGCCTCCTCCACTGCAGGATCTGATGCTCAGCCAGGGGAATGATGACACAGCTACTGCTACGCAAGAGCAGCCAATCTGTTTCCGCAGGGCGGAACAGGAAACAGCAATATTCAACACTGCCTCTCTAGATTCACCAAACAGTAACACAGTAAAACAAAGATGTTTGCTAACATTTTTTTAAAACAAGTATTTGCCTGTTTTTAAAATTATAGATAATCAGCAGTACCTTTCACAATTTGGAGTTCATCCTGGATCTTGATTATGATTTATGGATGAATTTTCAGAAATGTAAAAGTATGAAGCATAAATTAATATTGTGTTTATTAGCGTCAGTATTCACAGTAAAACATCCCTGCTTTTGTTTTTATTAATGATAGTAGTCATTACTAATGACAAAGTATAATAAAAACGTTATTATGAGGCAGAGAACAGCTTTCTGTTGGGATTGTCTGTCAGACTTTGGAGCTGCAATGTAAAAATGTTGGAGGCGAACATCAACAAGCCGTATCAAAACAGAGCAGAATCAAGCTAAAGTTAGCTTAGCATCTCTTTAATCATCTCAGCAAAGATCCTCAGCAGAGTGAGATGTGATTATACTGAAGCAATTTCAGAGTCAGTATATCTGAGCAAGTCCTTCAGAAATAAGTCATTGTTATTATAAGTATAATAATGTTATAAAGTGCAGAGAGCAAAAACCAGTCACTCTTCAAGAAATTGAAAGAACTAATATGATAATTGGTGAATGTTCAGTAGAACATAATCAAAGTATGACGGACAATGTAGCAACAATAAAACTGAGTAAAATTCAAATTTACAAAACGTTAATAAAGTATTGATTTATTTTACAAAAGCAAATGTTTTTATTTAATATGAAATGTGCTTTGTTTTTTTTTTATGGCAGAAACACTTAAAGATTAAACATTTATGTAATTAATTTACTAATTAAGTGAAACTCTTTATTATCCAATGACAACACCTGGACAACGCCTGTCATTGGACACCTGCAGAAGTAAAGTGGGTTGTTTTTATGTTTAATTGTAAAAGAGTTTGTCTCAGCAGCAGTTTTCATGAGCTTTGACCTTATCTAGTTATCAGACTTTGAACCTTTAATGATCAAGTTAAATAATATTATATATAAACTTCATTTTAATGATGTTTTTGAACTCTAAGGTCAGTAGGATGAAGACTCTTTGGCGATTCTCCTGACTGAAGGCAGTCAGGCCGGCTGTTCCTCTTTAAGCCTAATCCTGTTTCTGTGCCAGTTGGTGTGTTTTTATTGTGTCTGACACCAGGTGGATTATGTTGCTTATTTCACAATGAATCAAACAAAAGCTAATACTAATCCAGCATGAGGCTGCAGCGTGAGGTCTTACACTCCGGATTAATTTGCAACATTCCCCAACCAGCCTAATCCTGCAGGAAGCAGCCGGGATGTTAGCCCGGCTGACAGTTTGTGCCTCGTTACGGCTGGGTGATGCGCTTCACCTGGCGTTTCTCCTCAGAAAATCCATTCTGATGAGAGAGACAAAGCAAAGTTATTACACACAGAATAAAGTGGGTGAAAACTTTCCCAACAGCTTTCATTTGGCAGCCATTAAGCCCGTCTGGAAGCTTTTTGGAGTTTGTTCCGCTCCTCTTAAGGTTCAGGTTTTGACATTTTGTAATCAATAGGAGGCAGGAAAATGTTTTCTTTTCGTACAGTTTGGTGAAGATGGGTGAAAACACTTCAATCAGGCCTGCAGAGGACTTGACACAGGAGACGGAGGGATCGATCCGTAATGAGTGGAGCTCTAGCTGGGGTTCCACTCAACACAGATCTGTTCTCAGCAGCCTCAAATCCAGCAAATACACCAGCTGCACTTCATTCCTACGTTACATTGACCCACTAAAGTATATTTATCTAGAGATAAATAAATCAATCCCTGGAAACATGTTTTTCCAGCTGATTTCACCATTAAGAGAGTTTTTTGTCCTTTAGAAATGTGGTATAGATTTATTTTAAATGTTCACCCTTTCACCAATTGAAATGTGGAGGTTAAGACTGAACTGCTTCCATTACTCTGTAAACCAGCTAAGATTTGTGAAAAAAAAAATTGGTTTTACGCCCGAGAATCCAAAGTCACAACATCATTTTTGCAAATGTTGTACAGTTTCTGAAATTATCTCAATATTTTTTGGAATGAGCAGAAAAATGCATTGAACATTTTGTCACCAGCTTCATTTCCATTTATCAGAGAATTAGGCAAATTGAAATAAAAAAATACATTTGCTTAATGGAAATGTGTCAATTCTGAAAAAACTGATTAAAAGTTTTTGCTCTAGGATGTTTTTTTTTTTTTTTAGCCACATCTAAATAAATGTATGCTGCAAACCTGCAATGGAAAAACATTTTGTAGCATCAAACGAGTCACATGATCAACAGGATGTTACTACTGACGCAAACAACAAAGAATCCTCTCCCAATAAGGGGCTGGTTGCTCCAACGCCTGCATGAGACACTGAAATATTATCTATCTCATATGTTTATATCTGCCACTGCCACAATGTTTCAGAGACTAATCTTGTGAACAAGCTTAGTGTGATTTTAATTGCTTTTCTTAATTTGTGGAAACACTGCAATTTGTAATGGAAACACAGCTACTAAAATTTTCCAGTCAGATTTGTTTCTGCAACAAAAGATACATGTTGGGTTGTAATAGATCAACCCAACATTGTTATTAACTGACATGGGCTATGTTTATCCCTCTTCACTCAAAAAGATGCTGTGCAGCCATTTTTTTCACAAACCCCAGAATCTGTAAAAATCCATCTGCACATAATTTAAGGTCTCAATAAATGCAGCTGTTCTGTTTCTGGCCTCAGGGGTTTGATAGAAAACATTAGTGGAGAAACAACTTCCTGAAGAACTCAGCATTCAGCTTCTATGCACCACAAGTCTGGAACAAACTTCCAGAAAACTGCAAAACAGCTGAAATGCTGAGTCCCTTTAAATCAAGGCTAAAAACTGCTGTGGAACCGTAATAAATGAAACACCAACCAACATTTTGATGTGTAACAATGGTAAAAAGTGATGTTCACTGGCTTTGATGACTCTGTGTTTTAGTGTTTTTATGAGGTAAAGCACTTTGAAGTGCCTTGTTGCTGAAAAGTGCTTTACAAATAAACTTGATTGATTGGTTGAACTCAGCAGTCAGGTCAGGGAGGAAACTGTGTGGAAGTTTAAAACAATGTTTTAAAACAGCATCCTAAGTTTTGAACTTCTCCCAGAGCTCTGATCCATCAATCATCTGGACATGGAGAGAGGATGGGCAAACTGCAGACCAAACAAAACATGGACGTCCACCAGAACTGGCCAATGAGGCCCTGAGAGCATCGACACTGAGACCCAAACTGGTGAAACCTGGCTGGAACCGATAACAATTCTAAACTAGAGATTTCAGCCTAATGTTCTGGAATATTTACAATGACAAATTCGTATTTGAAGCTAATTAAAAATCATGCTGCACATAACCATAAAGTCTTGATTCAGGAATGAACTATTTTCTTCAGCAGAGACAGGGAAGCTGCTCATTTCATATGAAGATGGATGGAGATGAATAAATCAATCCTGGAAGGAACGGAGGTTTCAATTAAAGCATATTGTTGTATTAGAATGGCCTAGTCAAAGTCCAGATTATAGCAATACTTCAGATCTGATGTACACAGATGCTTTCCATTTGAGCTGTAGCTATTTTCCAAAAAGTCTTAAAAATATGTTTCAGTCTGAAGCTGCTAGAGTCAAACCCCAAAACACTTGCAGTTCCAAATGCAAAGAAATGTAATTCTAGAATGGATTCTCTCCAGAGGTCTGAATAGAGTGTGTTTATCTGCTTCTGTGGGTCAATATAGGCTGTAAATATTTGCTTTCTGACCCTTTATCTTGATCTTCCTCATCACAGAAGCCCCCGCCTCTGCTCCAGAATCGTACTGGATATTTCAAAAGATGCTATTGTGTCATCAAGGTAGCCTGGTTAATTAGGCATCCAGTCTGCACACAAACACACCCCCACACACACACACCCACACACACACATCCCCCCTGGGCCCCACAGTTGCTTTCGTTGTGGAGGTTAAGTGCTAAAACATGTTCGCCTTTAAAACATGACGTGTGGTGCCAAAAGATTTCTAGTTACCTTTCAGAAAGAGATTCAGTTGTTTGCAGCAGGAAGGAAGAAATAAATAAAGGGATCATTTTCTAAGATCTTAATTTTGCTAAAACAAGACTGAAACATTTTATCAACCGCAGCAAAAGTTGTTTTTACATAACTCCTTAACTAATTTCATTTCTCCTCCCTGAAGACGTCAAAGTGCTTATTGGAAAAATATTTAGACTTTTCCTTCTCAGCTGCTAGTGAACTAAAATTATATTCATTTTCATGATTAAAATAGACAAATACGCAGGAAAAAAGTACAGGGTCAAATCTACCTGCAATTTACCAAAACGGAGAATCAACATTTGTAAATAATTCAGATGAAAGTTGTAATTTCTGCTCCGGTTCTGACCGGCACTGTTACTTTAATATACAATGACCTCTGCCAGCAGTCCCATTACTATCAATGGCAAGTGAGTGGTTGTAAAAGTCTCATTGTGAGGATTGAACTACACCACAGAAATGAATCTTTCAAAGCATTGATCTGTTTGGCCTTAGGTAGTTCCTTCAAGCTGATGCTACACATGTGGACAGAAGGGAAGCTAAAACTCTGACCTACAATCAAACTGGAGTTGTGGTCAGGCTCTTTCTCCTTCACTTAGTTCAGACATGAGGAAAAAGCAGAAATACTCCTTTCTGGGAGAAAACAGTGTTTTATTATTTAAGTTTAGTATCAACAGAAAACATACAAGAAGTAAAAAAGCTGTCAAAAAAAATGTTCCTTAGTAGATAAACTCACAAACTTTAATCTTGTAAGTTTATTTTCTTAATAAAATAATCTAACATGTTTTATAACATCTTAATTACTAACCCCTTGATTTATCAGAATACCTTATTATGTGCAACAACTATTAGAGTTCCTAATCTCAAACAACTGATGAATTCAGTCACAGTGGTGTTAATAATGTGTGAAAGAGAAAAAGTTTGGGCCTAAAATGACAAATTATGCTGAAAGGACATAATTCTTCCAAGGAAACAACCTGAAGTACTGACTGTGTTTTCCGTCTGTTAGTACAGAATAAATATGTAAATACATTATGTGTATCACTATTGACTCTATTTTTTGTTCTCAAATGAACAAAAAGAGAATACATTAAATGCATTAAGCATTAAAGAGATGCGTTTGCATTAAGCAGACAAACTTGTGGAGAATAAAAAATAGTTTGTTGTACCAAACATTTTCCATGATAAGATTTTCATTTGTTCCCTGACAATAAAAAAATCTCAAAACTCTAAACCAAACATTTGAAAACATTATTTCTTTACATATAATACTTTAAGATTTTTTTTGGCTCTAAAATGAGACGATCCACTTGGAAGATCAGAACCTGAAGAGAGTCTCTTTACCTCAAAATCCCTTTTACTCCTGGAAATCGTATGATGTAATTAAGATGGACTGACGCCTTTTCCTCCAAAATATGATTTGCCCAAACAGACAAATCGTGTCTCAGCAAGTGTAAGAGGCCTGAGCTTCAGTCACATTAAATCATCGCTGAGCCAGCAAAGACAGCAGCAGAAAAAAAGCATTAAGCATTTTTTCCCACTAAAAGGAATCTGGAAAAGCTGTCAAAGTATTCCACTATGAGGCATTAAAACTCTACGTAGCATTTTAGCACCTTGTAAATCTGCAGTGTAATATAGTGATGTGAGGTTTCCTCTCTGTGTCACTCTCTGTGTGTCTGTGTGTGTTTGTGCGCGTCCCATCAATGGATTTGTTATATGGCGAGTCAGTAAAGCGGCCCAATGTGAAAACCATCTTCCCAAAGTCAGAGAAATGTGATGTGGATCGGCGCTGATAATAAATAGCCGCGATAACTGGAGGAGGAACCCATCATCCGGCGGTGAGATGGGTTTGCACGAGGACGAAGCAGCCATAAAAGCCTGAATGAAGAGATGTAAAACAATAAGGCCAGGGAGAGTGGGAGGGGTGGGGCAAAGGGGGGGGCGGCCCTGGCGAACGGGAGATGGAGATGGAGAGATAGAGAAGAGGAGGGTGAGTCAGCCATGTCTGCTCTCCATCAAAAACTGTGTCAGTCACTCACCACCGCTGCCCCACAGCTTCAGCTCTCGCATTAATTCCGCTTCTTTTGACCGGCAGCCAGGGGTGTCCTCCGCTGAATGTCAGGCCTGTGTTCGGGGTGACAGGAGACCGAGCGAGAGAGAGCGGAGAGACGGAGAGAAATAAAAGACCTCCTCCATCTTGAGGTCTGACCAAACATGACCCGCTTCTTTCCATTTTAATTGAACTCTCTTCGATATCGCTGCTGTCTCTTTGACTGGCGTTTAGAGACCTGTGGCGGGATACCTTGCTGTATCACATGGGTTGATGGGCGGACAGATGTAGGAGGTGACAAGCACACAGACTGACTGTGTCACCTCATAAACCAGCCAACAAAAGCAGGATGGAAGAGATCATGTTGGTACACAGCCTTCGGACTGATAAGGAAAATAAGGGGAGTCATTTCCTCTGCTTCAGATTGAAATTATTCAGTCACATTCCAAATCCACGTCAGATTTGAACCAATCTCCAGGTGATTCTCACTCAAACGTTTATCTGTTACCAGCAGAGCCAAGGAACCTGGCTCACAGGTCAGTGATGTGCAGTCAGGTGAGGAAGTGTCCTAACAACTAAAACAGATTCTAACAATGATTATTTTTATTGGTGATATCAACATTTTTATGGTCACAATCTTTGAATTTATGCGTTATCTGTGCGGTGAAGAAGTGCAGTGCTGTGTCTCACCTGTGGGGGCGCTGTGTCACACGTAGTGAATGTAGCAGGCAGGTGGTGTCTGGTAAAATTCAGGCTGGGTCGGACCAAAATGATTTGCTTGATGGTCGGGTCAGGATCAGGTTGCTATAGTTACATTTCCATTAACCATAAAATTGTGCAACTTGGAATTATAAAAATAAATTTGCTTAATGGAAACATGCCACATTTAAAAATTTGTGTTTTTCCAATAAAAACAGTTTTGCTCTTAGGATGAGGTGGTTTTTCGGCTGTAGCAAAATTAATACATTTTGCAAAACTGGATCACGAGTCACATGATTAATAATTGAACACTATTATTAATCAAGAAAGACAAAGAAAACAACAGGAAGTGGTAACAAGATGATGGCTCAGCATGTTTTCTTAAGACTTATTGCATAAACAAACTTATTCACTTGTGATTTTAATTGTGTTTCTTATTGAATGGAAACACCTCAGTTGCAAAATTCTGTTTTTTTTTAACCCTAACAAAGTGTTGTGTACATTTGTCATGGAAACGCAGCTTGTGGTGCGTTTAAAACACGACATACAGCACCAAGAAAGCCAATATACTTGTTTATGTATGTCATGTTACATTCCACAGTCTAATATATTTAACAAATGTCAGTGACATATTTAGTCTTTCTGATTGTATATAAATGTGCAAAAAAGAAATCTTACAAGAAAAGTAAGATTTCTTTTTTGAGAATCTTACTTTTTGATTCTCAAAAAGTAAGAATCAAAAGTAAGTTTTGATTCTTACTTTTTGAGCAAGAATCAAAAAGTACCACGTATTGCAGATAGGGGGCAGTGCAGAGCCCTGGTAGAACAGGCTCTCTTCTTCTACGCATTGAAAAGACTGAAAATAATCAAAAACTACAAAAACTTCAGTTGAAATACATTCATCTCCATTAAAGATGCCAGATATTTTCAAATGGAAGAAAATGGACGTTTGCGGAGAAGAATAAGTGCTTTATGGATAAATAAAGGAAAGATCATATATGATTTTCAATTATCAGAAAAAAGGAGTCAAAGCCACAGTTGCTACGTGTCACGTTACATGTGAGCACCGTCTCTCCGCGTCCCACACAGGAAGCCTGATGAATAAAACCCAAGCAGCGTAGATCTGGTCAACATGGCATGCGTGAAAAATAATTACACTTTGCCTGACATCCAAGGTCGACGGGCTTCAACAGCTGCACAGTTGTTACCAGCTATTTTTCCTTCTCCTGTCTTGACGTGGCTGCATGTAAAAAAACACATCACACACAATGTTTTTCATGCTGTCATTTGATCGCACATGGAGGCCTCTTTCACTATCATGACTTAACTCTGGGGCTCGCTCCTTAGAGAGAAGGTCACAGTCGTAGTTACGGATACGATGAGGGGAGAGAACATGTGTGAAAACATATAGTTTTGATATATATTTACGATGCCACAAAGTTTCATGTGTTTTACCTGAATTTTCTATCACAAGTCAAGTTTGTTTGTATTGTACATTTCAGCAACAAGGCAGATCAAAGTGCTTTACATCATGAAAACATATAAATTAAGAAATTATGAAACAGCAAGAAACATCAGGAAAATATCCATAAAATATTTTACATTTTGTTTCACTTACTGCTACTTAAATGCAGCTCTCAATAAGTGGCTTTTTAGTCTTTTATAAGAACTCAGTGTCAATCAAAACATTGTTTTGCAGATTTCTGGAAGTTTGTTCCAGATTAGAGGAGCATAGTAGCTGGTTGCTGCTTCTCCATGTTTGGTTCTGATTTATACACTAACAGAAATATTTTAAAGTCTACTCTTTGAGCTACAGGGAAAAAGAGAAAAGACTTTATTCCATTCCCAGGTCCGTTTGGTGAGGTGTGAATGCTAATCAAACTCTGGTCTGCTTACAAATCTCAGTCTGGGTTTGGTTGAAGTGAACTCTGGTGCACTTCGAATGCTTATGTGAACGCCAAGTGAACCAGAGACCGCTACTAAAGCAGGAAGTTAACTACAGCACAGGGCATTGTGGGTAAATGCTACCAAAACAAATGTGTTAGCCTAGCATTAGCGGGAGAAATGACTCATGGCTTTTTGCAAAACACGAAAGAGAAATCCAACAAAATCTGACACCGCTCCACTTTGTTTACATTTTATGAAAAAGGAGGTTGCATTCAGTGACTTCTGAGATCTTTGTTTAATTTATTTAGTGGTTCTTGCTGCAGCACCCCCACAGGCGAGGAGGGGAACAGAACCACAGCAACTGGAAATGGAACAAATGTTGCAACTTTGGTCCCAAATCAAACTGAGTGTACCGGACATTAAAATGGGAAAACAGCCTAAATTACACTCAGTTGGTCAATATCCTATTTTTGTGTTTGCTTTGGATTACTTTAATTGTACCTGAGTAAAAATACAATCAAAATAAAAATGCAAACCCAACATATCTCTAATTATTTTAAAAAAAGATAATTCTTTATCATCAGGCCAGCCTCCTTGCTCCTAAAACACTGCTGTGGCTGTGATGCTTCCTGCTGGCCTCTCTGTAGTTTTAATGATGGTTTCAGTGAGAAGTTGAGAAGCTGAAACGCTCCAGCAGCTGTGCCAGGCCCCTCCACTCCTGCAGCCTGTGGCACGCTCTCCAGCAGTGAGGAATGGGCGCTGGGAGAAGGGGAGGCAGCGCTGGATGAAATTCAAGGCCAAAGCATTCACGTCTCCTCCATCTAGCGCCTCTCACCTCAGGCCCAGCGCATTACATCTCCTAGAAATAATCACAGCCAACCAGGATGGGCTTCACCACAACACAAACCCAGGAGCAAGCGTCTGTTTCTATTTACACTTTGGGCATTATTAGACGTACACTGGTGAAAACTTGTGTTTGTATAAGAAAGACTGTTTGCAACTGAATATCTGTTAAAACTAATTGCACCTATGAGATTATCAACAGAACTGCGCCGGGAATTACACCTAAACCCGTGCATGAGTCATCCGCAGCTTTTTCCCTTTTTATTGCCACATCCTCACTTTCATTAGCTGAAAAGGTTACAGGTGCATTTAAAATACCCCCACATGAATCATCTGTACCCTGCATGCTGAGGTGTAAACTCTGGAGCCGCGGTTTCTCACATGCAGCACAGCCGACCTCACTCTCCTTCAACTGCAGGAGGACATTTCAATGGCATCCTCCTCCTTCTGCCTCCTAAACGCAGCAAAATATTATCCAGGGAATAAATAACTCAGCCAGGTTAATTATTTGGCAGACGCATCTACAGATTAATAACGGAATAAAAATGCAGCAGTTGGAGTTGGGTGAGGTTCAACTGTTGAGAGGGAAGGTGAATCCAGTGGAGGACGGTGAGGAATGACGGGCGGTTTGTTGGTTTCAGATGGATGCAGGAGCAGGCCTGGCCCAAGGCTGACAGTTTGCTGTCTGAGAGGAGAGATATGAACTACGGCAGCCCAGTGGGATCATGATGAAAGGAGGATCACTTACAGACAGACAAAAGGCAATTATGTGGCAGACAAAGAGAAAGCTTAAGATTTATTTGAAATTGAAGACAAATGTTATATGTATATGTATAGAGATTAAACATAGAAGTGGCAGCATCATGCTGTGGGGATGCTTTTTGTCAGCAGGAACAGGAAAACTGCTGGGTGATGCTAAGTAATTCTGGAAGAAAACCCTGTAAAAGCATTAGTCACACTGATTACATGTTGAAGTTGATGTTTAGAGACATTTTGGTTTTTTAAAGACATAAATGGTCAAAAGTTTTGCTCTCCAGATGTGGAAAGCTGGTTGAAACATTCCCCAAAAGACCTGCAGCAAAAGACAGATCAACAAAGTATTAACTAGGATGACTGAAAAGAAATGGACTCCATACTTTTCACATTTTTATTTCTAACAAACATTTCCCTCCACTTACGTGAACTGATGCCTGTTTCACATGATTACATTTTAAAATTGTCGTTGGAGTTTCAAAACCTGAGCCCACACATGACGATAAAAATCTTAGCTATACAGGTTTGGTCGTACAGTGTGTGTTGTTGATCCACACGGCAGCGGAAACACTTCACCCACTGACCGATTTCACTCACAAACATCCAGATGTCAAACGGGAAATCTCACCAAACAAACATGGCCGACTGGGAAGACGCAACGATGATTATTTCTGGACGATGTAACAGAGAAAATGCGATTCAAAGCCAACTTTTTTCTTTCGTATTTCAGATTCCCTGTGTTTTTGTAGACTCTCTTTTTGATTGGTTACGCGTCACATTCAACAGGCTGCGTTCTCGTTTGCACTCAGGGAAAAACACGCTGTGATATCAGGCCAAGAAAATCCAACATGTTGAACGTCCCTGATTTTAGATCAGAGTGGTTCTGATGTCCTTCACTCCTAACACACAGCAGGAATGACTCTTCAGATGATCTGAAGAGTCATTCTGATTGGTGGAAGGGGAAAATCAGCATAAAAATTCTGCCGTGTGAGTCAGCGAACATGTCAGTTACATAAAATCCTAATAAAAACATTGTTTCTGGTTGTAATGTTATGTTGTATCTTAAAAGACTTTGCATAATCGTTTAGGTAAGGAGGATCCCAGACTTGTTTTTCTCTGTGTTGTTGGGTGTTGGCCATAAATGCTCACACACTTCAGCTGCAAAGAGGAAATTATTTCACAGAGAAAACATGTTTAGTGCAATGAGATGTCAACAAAATCCCAACATTAGTTCATATGATGACACCACTTGTTCCTGTCCCAGTTAGCTAATTATTAACATATTATAATGAATCAATCAATCGTTCTCATTGGTATGTTCTTCATGCGTTCTGTGCCTCAGTGTGTGAATCAGCTCTGTGTGTGTGTCGTTATCTAGCCTGGTCCCAGCTATGACCTTGTTGTATATCAGTAAGCTGTCACACCGAGTGCCAACTTCAAGCATCACATGTTGACCTCGCGTTGACCTGCAGAGTAACCCAAATAAAAGTATTCACACCCACCGGCGTCCAGATTCCAGCTCCAAACGCCTTAACATCCATGTGACGTGAAAACTTTTAAAGTGGTTTTACACAAACAAAAAATATTCAACATTTTACTGAATTTCTAAACTGGTTGAGAACAAATCAACCCAGATTTGCTGATCAGTTCAATAAAGTGAAGAAGGACCCCATGTGGAGTTATTATCACAGCAAATGCACAAACAACCTAAATACCCTTAATCTAGTCAGGGGGTAAAGCCTGTATTGACCTAGTGGTGCTGCATGTGTGCGCGCGTGTGTGTGTGAGTCTCTGAACTGCAGTGACAGGATCACCTGAAGGGGGCAGACTGGGGTAATTTTCCTCTTTTTCAAGGAAAACAAGAGGAGAGATAATATTTGACTGTTTTTATCAGAGTTCAACTGTATTTAATGAAAAAATAATATAACTTGACTTGATCTACCAGTGAATATTTGGGTTTATAGTGAATTACAATCTTGACTTTAATCAAATAAATTAAGTGGCTCTGCCTTTTTTTATTTTTGAGTATACTATGCACTTGATTTAAATAAGTTGAGGAACTTTGAGGTAAAAATATTTTACATTTTTAAACATAATTTGAAGCAATGTGAAACGATATGTGACAGTGGGGATTCACAAGCAAGTTATCCCACAATGCATTGTGCCCCCAGCAGCAGCAACAACTAACTAAACCACTTTTTTATTTGACACAAAAATTAGCTTAAAATTTTTAATTTTTATTTATGCAGTCAGTTAGCCACGAACGAATCTACTTTCAGAGAAGTACTACAGATTTTATTTATATTTATATACATAAAAGTGAACCATGAGTGAATATATGTTTATTGCATAAGATTAAAAAAGTGGACAAACTACTATTATCTTCATAAAGTTTAATTTGAGTAGATATGTTTCTATGAAGGCAGTTTCAAGTTTAAAAAGAATCTTTAGAAAACATTGGGGTTTAATTAAGTAATTTATTCAGCTATGCTCACTAATATTGCTCAAGTTAATATTACTCAATCAGCTAATTTAATGAAAACTAAAACATTTTGAGCATGTATTTTTTAAGTAAGTAGAACTGATTAGGTTTTACAGTGTGGATCAGAGTTTAATCCATAGGTTTGTCAAACAGGGAGAATCCACTGAGCTGATCGCAGCTCAATGGATTCAACTCCAAACATTATCGATTCATTTCAGATATTATCTTCTCCATTTTGAAAGCAGGACTTTTTTTTCCCCTAATGAGAGAGAACATGAAAACGGAAGAGAGAACAGAGAAATCATAGATGCACAGTCGTTTTTCCCTTTTCTGCATCCCTTCCATCCATCAGTCTGTCCGTCAGGCCCTCACACCCCTCTCGCCCTGAAGGGCAGGCCCTGCCTTCCATCTGTTGTCTGTCCCAGCTAGGAGCGGCCCGTTCCCTCTCCGCTTGCCTTTACAATTCAATTAAAAGCAATAAGCCCACTTTTCTTCCTCCTCCTCCTCCTCCTCCTCCTCATCTCTTTTTTTAGCTGTGCCTGGTTGAGCACAGCAGAAAGGCCGACACCCCATGCAGGGATGCAGCCATGACACACACACCCTTACTGGAACGGTGCAGAGCAACACCAAGCCGACAGATGATGCAAACACACACTGACGCGTAAATACACGGCGTGTGTGTGAAAAGGAGCGAGAGAGGGAAGAAGATCCTCGGAGCTGAGGAACAATGCCAGGAAAGAAAGACAGAAAGTGGGTCAAACTTTGCATTACAATCATGAATGCAACAATGATGTAACAGCACAACTGTAACTGAAAAAAATGTTTGCAGAAATAAAAGAATCAAACTTAAAGACTGACGTCAGTTTAAAAACATTTTGAAGAATTTGTTCTGCAACACTGAGAAACTTCTCCCATGATTTCCCACCTGCTGTGAGGTTTGACATTCTGCAGAAGAATGAGAGTACACTCTGCCAGCGCATTTTATCAAGTTTTTTTTTTACAATTAACAAAGCTTTCCCATAAACAGCTTTTTTGTCATCCTTTGTGATGCAGTAAAAAAAACACATTATGGAGGCTTGGGAGCAAATCAAGTCCCTGGTAGATTTCTCTTTGTCTTTTCTCTGAAATGTGAAAGCAATATCCACAGGCATCTCAAGGAAAGAGAGGGGAAAAAAACAGCCTTTAATATTTAATTATATTGGTGCCAACATGCAACTTTTATCACTTTCTTGTGTCATTTGCATCTCCGGCAAGCCCAGAAGATATACATAAAAAGCTTGTGAGAGGGAATATATGTGGCGAGAGAAGCAGCGGAGGAAAGCAATCAAAAGAGGATGCAAAGGGAACATGCTAATGTGTGAGGATCCATACAGCAGAATGAAGGAGACAGAGAGAGAAGATAGAAGAAAAAAACCCAACAAACACAGCAGAATAAAGATGAAATATGGAAAAACACCCACTCAGTCTGAGAAACATAAAGAGAAACCCTCACTAAGAAGTGAATTGATAAGTTTGTGCAACAGAGATTTATTATAATCCAGGATGTATACTGTGACTCTACACATCCCTCTTAAAATGCCAGCAGGTTTTTGTAACAGAAAACATGAAACATTTCCACATATAATTTGCAACTGAAAAAAAAAAAAAAAACTGTTACATTTTAAGAAATCTGTAATAAGCTGGTTGCACACATTTGCTCACCCTTACAGTAAAACTTGGCTGAAGCTGCTTTTGATTTTATTTCAGGGTTTAGTTTTTTATGGTACATCGTTTATAGAGAATCTGACTTATTTAGCTAGGAAGATGTTCCTGTTTTCACATTTACTGTATTTAGCTAGAGCTCAAGCTAAAACTGGTTAGATTAGAGGCTGCAAAGGAACAAAAGAAAATGACTATACAAAGGTATCAGTCAGGAGAAGGGTTCAAGAAAACACACCATGGCTAAACTAGCAACACAAAAACTGAATATTTTTCTAAAAGTAATTTAAAAACAAGGCAGAAACTTGATCTACAAATCCAAATCAGGGCCTTAAAAAAGCAACAAACACTGATATTTATTAAAACAGCGTTTTAGATGGAAGAAAAGAAACATCATAACTGAAATGGAGACTGGAATATTTTTGAGCTTTCAGTTTTTTGTGCAAAGCCACACTTGATATTTTTACTTTTTACTGAAGAACAGCTTATGGAATAGCTTACTGATGGCGGTTTTCTATGTTAATCTTTCCTCACTAAATATATTTGTGAGCAACATTTTTCCAGGACAAGAAAGTCCAAACCGCTGTAAATATTTCATACGCTGAGCAGAAAAGCTGCAGTCCAGGACCTCCACCTGTGTAAACTCATAAAGCCTGCATTAAAAGCTCCTGGCTGCCGCAGTGATTCTGTTCTTCCTCTGCTGCTGGATGTCAGGAGAGAATGTCAGGGCATGTGAGGACACCGGCGGACATTCAGGCCTCTAATGTGGAGCAAACAAAGAGAATAATAATGAACAGAACGGCCATGTTTGGTTTGCCTGAGGCAGGCCGGTTGGAGCTGATTGAAAACCTTCATCTGGGGATGAGAGAGGGAGCGAGGCAGCGGACAGGTCGGCTGGAGAGGAAGAGGAAACCTCAGTGAGCCTAATAACCACTCTGTGCAGTTTGCACATAAACTGTGACCCACTGCTTTACACCCACCACTGACTTCACCAAGAAGTGATTTACTTCTGGTGTCTGTTCTGCAGCTCAAAGGCTAAGCGGGCCTTAGAAGTTCAAAATATGGGGTTTCTTAGGGAAATAGATGAAGTCATATGAGAGATTTTATTATACGTGCAAAAGAAAATAAAAAACAATTTAAGAGCAAGTTACAGATTTACTTCTAAATTACAGATTTTCCCTGAACATCAAAGTGTAAACTCATAATTTCCTCAGAGTTGTGTGAATTCATCCTGCTTCTGAGTTTACACTGAGGAAAACAGCCATCATCTACTCTCAACTTAAAGTTTCTAAAATAACTTGTTTAATGCTGGTGAATGGTTATAATGCTTCATCATACAGTTTTTTGGATCTGTTGTCTGTGCTTTAGTTTGTGAATATGGACAAACTTAGATTAAAGCTGCTATTATTCACAACTCTTCTCTGTTTTCAGGCTGAAATGTAATCTGTTAACAGCAAACGTCTGATTTACGATGCTTACAAAAACATTTGAGGCCACTTAAAAAAAACAAAAACAGATTCATAAAGTTACAGTGTGAGTTTACAGATCCATAAGAACACCAGTAGCACTTTTATTAAACTATATTTACATAAAACACTGATGAAAATAGTTAAAACGTTTTGATAGAACCAAGGATAAAAGAACAATTCATCAATAACTTTAGGATTCTGCTGGTTATTGCACTGACCTTCTAATTTTAATAAATAAAACCCAAACATCCTATCTTAGAACCAGGAAACCCGAAAATCTAAAGACTAAAAAACATTTTAAGTTTTTATTTAAAATGTTATATAATTTTCATGTTGAAAAATTATTCATAATAATTAATGATAACATATTTAAAGCAGCTTAAACATTCTTTTAATAGCTGAGCATCTTTTAGGAGTTGGAAAGCCTCTTTACCATCACCATAATCTTCATCTTATCAGTTTCTAATCAGGACTCTGAAATCTTCCATTCAGAAACAAAACATGCTGATAAAATTAAAAGATTATTTTAATTCTGTGAATAATTCTGCAGCTGGGTGAATGTGTGTGAAGGCAGGTGAACTAAAATGTTTGATCATTTAGTTTCTGTGTGCCCGATTATACATATTATACCTTAAGCTTATTGTGAGCCTGCAGTTTATCCTCCAGTCAATAGATGGCGATAATTCACCAGTTTACTAACGGCCTATTCAAAGGAAATTTAGAAAAAACATTTCTTATTTTGCTATTTGAATTAGGAATGTTAAAACCAGTGACTCATAACAAAGATAGAGCATGTGATTTAAATTTAAAACCAACTACATTTAATAAACATTTCAGGATTTTAACCTTTAAGGCATGGAAGGAAAATTCTGCATTTTTTCACCCTGAATTGTATTTTTCCACACTTACGCAGACACAGAAAACAACAGAGTCAAATTCCAGACATTTCAAGCTGTTTACTCCAAACATGCACTGTCTGCAACACTGTAGAGTTATCTTATTGAAGTTGAGATTTAGTACATAATCCAGCACACCTCTGAAAGAAGGAAGCGTGCTTTTCTCCATCCGGCATGTCAGTGGCTGTTAGGAGAGAGGAAACAGGCATGGCTGGCAACGCCGAAGCTCCTGGCAGAGTCTGAAACTGTGTCTGTTTTCCACTCGTTCTGTTCTGAGCCCTAATGCATTTGGCACCCTGACCGGCATGCTGCTGCAGCTTCAGCATAACAAATGTTGGATTTTCACTAAGGAATATCATCATGGAGTCATGCCTACAGAGGAGGCAGGAGTTAGAAAGCAACATCACTCAAATGTGACAATTATTCCCTGATTATGAATGGTTAAGAGTGAATATTTCTACTTGATCTAAGTCATGTTCTGATTTTCTTTCCAAACATTAAAAGCTTTTGATTTCCATTCTGAATTCTACACAGGAAAACTTTGAATGTCTGAAGTGGGATTCTGCAAAGTGCTCATCAGCAGTCAGTATGTTAGCGTCAACACATGTTGGAGTTTGTAAAGAGGAAGAAATTATCTTACAAGAGTCAAACCAACACAGTGGAAGAAAGGGTGCATGTCTTTCAAAAGATTTCACAACAAATCATTTGTCAAGGAAACTGTTGCAGTGATTTCACTGCAAAAACACAAAATATTACAAAATATTTCTGGTTTAGTTTCTAGTCCAAATACCTTAGAATACTTGAAATAACGCAAAAATATTTTAAAAGTGACCTTTTGTCAAGATAGGTGCTTATTTAAGTCAATAATTCTTCAATATTGATGAAAACGTACTACCTCTACTGGCAGATTATTTCACTTATAAGAAGGCATTTTTTCAATGTCATAAATAAAATAATCTGCCATTGGAACAAGAACTTTTTCATCAATATTAAAGAATTATTAATTAAAACAAGCTCCTATATCTTACTGAAAACTTACTTGTCAGTTTTGTCCCATTTCAAGTGAAGTAAGATATTCACACTATAAAATAGACCAAAATACTTGGTAAGATTTAGTTTCTTGTGTGTCAGTTTTCCTCAGGCCCCCCTGCTGGGCCTGAGGAAAACTGCAAACAGGACTTACTGGTTGTTTCTTCATGATCAGTGCACTGAAGTTCGTCCCAGCAGCAGACTTTGCACCTGAGCTGTGGATCTCTGTAGCTCCTCTGATGGATCTTCTCCTTTCTTGGCAGTCGGTTCAGGTTGACGTTCATGTCTTGGTGGGTTTTCATTTGGTCGTACTTCCATGTTCATGTGATGGATTGAACAGAAAGGTGTGATATTTTCAAAGCTTTGGATGTTTTTGGATCTAACATGCTTTACGTTTGCTCTAATGTACAGACATTTACTAATTATATGATGGCAACTAAATGCATTTTCTTTACTTTTGTAGAACCAGAAAAACTAGCATGAGAAATAATTCTGGTCAGATTTTTATTTCTAAATAATCTCAGTAACATTTTTTCACCTCTTTGTGGGAGTAGACAGACGTTGTGGTTGATCCCGCCTCCCTGTGGGAGGAGGCTGCGGTCCATCAGAACCAAACCAAACCACTCAGGAAGGGGTCAGCGCAGCCACACACATCAAATACACAAACCTTTTACCGCAGTGTGAGAAACCCTGTATTAAAGCCCAGGACAGGCTGCATTTTTTTCACAATATTCATTTTAAGCATATGTTCAGATTTTGAACAAATGTTGACATTTGTAAGCGTTCATCTGGACCACTGTTGAAAATGTTTTTTCAGATCCATTATTGTGCATTTGTGTTTTCTCCTGCAACACAGAGCAAGACTAATTCCTTCTCCATGTAGCAACAGATCTGGAAACACAATGGACCTTGTTCACCTACTGGGGGATTTTCTGTGGAACGTAATTCTGAGTTATTCTGGAAAAATTTGCCTATTTGTAGAGCTCAAGTAAAATTTTCAAAAGAAAATGCAGCTTGAGACGCTTAAGTAGAAAGAGGCGCGATGCTACCGGATATGCTAGCAGATGAAATATGCAAAACTGTAAATCCAGGAGTGGCATTTGTTTTTTCTTGGCACTGATTTGCAGAGCTAAGGAAGACCGTCAGCATGAACTAACACATCACCTCCTAATCTAAAGAAATTCAATAGAAGATGAGAAAGAAAGTCCAGAAAGGGTCAGTTCTCAGACCAAAACCACAGCTCACTAAAAATACCTCAAAGGTTTGTCATTTGGTCTTTGACATGCTGATCCTCTAAAAGCTGAACATTTTGGGAGGTGTCTGTCCTCTTTCTTAGTGTCTCAACAAAAGGACACTTGAGCATGGTGTTGGATGTGTGATGTCTGGGGCTGCGTTTCTTCCTCAGTACCTCAGTGACTTACTGTGATGAGTGGAACCATGACTTCTGCTCAAAAGTCCAGCCATCAGTTCATGACCTTAATCAGACTTTTATAGCAGAACAATGAAAGCAGACCAGCAAACCAGATCTAACCAGATTCCTTTTCCCCACTGAGGAAATGCCTCCCTACAGCATGATGGTGCCATCACCGTGCTTCACCAATGGTGATTGTGTATTCATAGTGATAAAGACCACAAAAAGTTTTCTCCTGCTCTTTTCTGCTTCCATAATTTCCAGATTTGCGGAGTTCATTGTAATTGTTTTGTCGTCAGCTTTCTCCACCTGAGCTGTGAATCTCTGCAGCTCCTCTAGACGTATGAATGGAGTTACTGTATCGTTAAACACATCGTATAGTTGAACTTCTCTCTGCTTTAAACTTCTCCACAGATTTATCCCTGACCTGTCTGCTGGGTTCCTTCTTCACCTTGGGCTTATCTCTGTCTTAGATTTTGGTTGATCAAACTCTGTCCTCCACTGAGGCTTGAGACTTACACACTGAAGTGTAGCAAAGGCAGATCAGTTCAACCTTAGAAGTGACTGTGTGAAAGGTCTACATAAACTCAAATTTAGATCCTCGTGCTGACACCATTCAGATGCATCTGAAAGCCGGGAATCTCTTCCAATCAATCCAGAGAAGCAGAGCCTAGGAAGATTGGGTTGCACGTTGCTTCCATTCCTCAAGGGAGCCTTGATCACAGTTATTGCTCCCTGTGTTAATTAACATGCTCTGACATTTCAGCATTAGCCTGCTCTCTCATCCTGGCACTCGGGCAAATCTTTTTCAGGCTCCTAAAGAGATTGTGCGGTGCAGGATGAAAGGTTCTTATGGTTTCAATTGTTAGAAGGAGGCGAGGTTAGATGTGCAGAGTCAGATGGTTCACTGCACACTCAGTGTTCAGTGAACGCAACGCGTCGCAACAAAGAACGTTGCTGATCGATACGTCTTTGAAGGAGCATTATCCGTCCTAATCCCAGGTTGTCATTAATACCCACAGTGTCATTTGTTATGTATTGAACTACTGACAAATTGATTTTATAGTAAAGAAATGATAAATACATTGAATTGGGGGAATTGCTGTGCAGTACGGCTTTGAGACTCAAAGTTAGACCATCAGTACTTGACCTGCAGTACAAAGACGTTTCACTGGAGTTGCTAGGAAGAGGAAAACTAACTGCAATAATGTGAGTTATGGCTACATTGTCTAGAAAAAAATACGTTTACCATATCCAAACTCCCACAGAGTTTACAGAGACAGAGTAAACTTTGTCTCATAAAAATGCAAAGAACTGTTTCAATAGTTCAGCACCAAATATACCTTCAATGTTCTCTTGATTTTGCAGGTCTGACAGCAATCAAGGCAACTGAAATATGCAAATATGACAAAAAAGCAAAAGCGTTGAATCCCTGAACTTTCCTACAGGCTGCGGGTTTCAGCGCTGTGTGCGAGCGCCGCGTCGTTTCCCTCGTTTACCCCAACATTACGTCGTGTTTTTCCGCCTTTCCTCCTCTTAGCAAACCCTGGAAGCTGCTTTTGGCAGAGAAACTTATTAAAATAACATCTCTGCTTCTGTTTACGGTGCTCCAGCTCTAAGTCCAGTCTTCCGGCCTTCGGATTGAAGGACTCCTTTGAAAACGAGGCCTCAGATGGCTTTTGGGATTTTATCCTCCAAGTGTTCTGTGTGTCCTCAAATCCTCTCACACACACACACACAGGGGTGCACACGCATGGACTCAAACATGCACATACGTGCAAATATAGATGTCCCAACATGGTCCTCTCTCTCATTACTCAGCATAAGGCTTTCACGCTTGACCTGCTTTTTAACTTTCTGATCTGGATTAGCGGCAGATCGTTTAGGGAGGAGAGGAACGGGGAATGTGCGTCTGCTTCTGCTAAGGGGCTTACAGGTAGTGTGCTGCTATCTTTCACAGTCCAACTGAAGACAAAGTTGACACAGCTGCCTCTTGGAATTACCTCTTCAGTTTCTGCAGAGAGGGATGGGAACAGACAGAGAGAAGCAGTGAGGGAGGGGGAAAAATCCTGTGCGGACAAGAGAGAAAAAGTGCTGGAAAGAAAGTCCCCACTTCGCTGATTCTGAGCTCTCTAAGCACTTAAGTTCCAGAGTTCTGGATTGGAGTTTGTCGAAGAGACTGCCAAGTTAGCATAGTGGCACCTCACTCAGGAGGAAAGAGCGCGAGTGGAGGATGTGAGGGGTGACAGCGTAGCAGGCGGCTCGGTGATAAATCCATTTACACCCTCCCCTGTTTTATTTGCTCCCATGGACTCTGCTCGCGTCTCCCTATTCAGGCTTGTTTACCTGGCAAGCCAAGTGTGACTAAAGAAAATTCCCACAGCCTGAGGTGGGATTGGTGCTGAGGTGAGGAGGGAATGGAGCAGGGGGAGGTGGCCGGGGGCAGGAGGGGGGAGAGGGTAAGACGCAGCGCTGGGATGAAGTGAGGTACAAATAAGTATGTTTTTATGTATCTGTACTTTAGCTAAGTAGATCTTTTTGTGAATACTTTTGACTTTTAGAGATGCATGATCCACTTTTTTCACTTCCGATACCTGAGGTTTTGTATCAACCAATACTGATCCGATACAGAAAAACAGCTGAACTGATTTAAAATGTTTCCTTTTTTAAACACTGATATATATGTACTGAATTACAAATTTATTTGATAACTCTGCACCACTACAGCACATTTAAATACACTAATAATTTCCCATCTTGGTCAAATATGAAAAACATCGCAATAGAAATACGATACAAACTTTAATTTATTTGTTAGAACAATTAGGAGCCAACAAGAAAAACTGACAAAAACATATAAAAAACATGTTGGTCAAACATGTAAAAAAAGTTTTCAAAATCCTGGAGAATACAATCATCTAGTATCAAGTTGGGTCAAAAGAAGCATTAAATGGCTGTCGACTTGTTTCTGCCGGGTGAGATGTGAATTGTGATATTTTAAGTAATTAGTCTATGATAACGATGCTACTGCTAACAACAAACTAACCCATGTTATTTCTATGAGCTTGGATCTGCCGGTAAATAATTTATTTAGCTTCTGCAAACCCAAATTCATGCTGGAGTTATACGTTAATGTTGAGTCGCTGCAGGTCAACGATTCGCTCCGATCTACAGAAACACTCGGGTTCATTTTAGGAAAATGGAGTCAGGAGATTCAGATGTTGTTCTCTATTAACCTGTTTCAAGACTGAATATACAGTATTTTTTTTTTAAATAGAGTTTATGTTGAAATTCAGACTTCTTCACTGGAACGCTGATGTCAAATTTATTCCCCATTTCCCAGGCGACTGGAATGCAGCATGAGTAGGAAAAGATGTGGCAGCAGCTTTAGAAAGCTTTCAGCAGCAAATTCAATTATCACAGTTTTTCTCTGGTCACCTCTGATTATGAGCAGAGAAGTTATTAATTTATTATATTCACAACACAGTCAGGATGATCTTTCAGGTAGAATATGGACCAAAAGGCTTCTGCTGCTAATTACTGATCTGTAGACTGTTTTGTGTTCATTTGAATTTTATCCTTACAGTTTGCTGAATCTTTACATACATCCAGGCTTAATTAGCCATTTTCTCACAGGCGCTGTGCTAATATTCCATTAAGAAAAACCCTCATTAAACTGTTGTTGCACATCTCTGGTTGTTCCTGCTGACCACTTATCCCCTCCTATGTGTTTCCATTTGCCAGTGATGCAGAATGGATGGTGTGGCTGTTTTCTCTCCCCAAAGACTTGAGCTATTTAAAGAGTAAGAATGTTTTTGATCAGTGTCTGCGCTGAGGGAATGTGGAAAACAAGTGCTAAGAAAAGAACCTAACATTCAGCTTTTTTTTCCAGGCTTTTCGATCTTAATTAAAGATTCATGTAAAGTGATGTGGCAACTTACACAGATCAGTTACAGACAATCTGAAAAATGTCTTTCTGAGCTCTTAGTGAATTTTCAAACAGCCGTTAAGATGGGAAACTCCAACCCAGACAAATAGATCCGAGTTAAGAATGATTGATGCGTCTTGACGAAATCCACCCCATAATTTCACCTTTTCACCTTGGAAACGCTTCCTCCAAAGGGCCCATATTACAGCCTAAGCCTGCCAACAAGAAGCAGGCTGTGTTTTAAGGAGAAGAACATGTTTGAGAGGTCTGTTTCTCCTTATCTAGCAGCTTCAGCCTCAGCCAGAGATAGATGTCTGCCATGCCAGCTTGTTTATTTTCCTCACCGATTAGCTTAGATTAAAAGCAGACCATGTCGTCTCTCTCCTCGTATTTGTACATTTGTGTGGGTGTGTGTGTGTGTGTGTCTGTGTGTGCTTGAGGAGTCCACTAAGACTCCCTGTGTGGGTGTGTGGGTGTTCGTGTGAGAGTCTCCGTTATTTCATCTCCACTAGGCTGCACATGATAATTAAGCTATTGGGGGGGAGATGTTGGGTTACAGCTTTGAGTAATTCAGTGCCTTCCCTTCGACAACATTACCTGCCCCCATCCTGCCCCCCATCCTGCCCCCCATCCTGCCCCCCATCCTGCCCCCATCCTGCCCCCATCCTGCCCCCATCCTGCCCCCATCCTGCCCCCATTCTGCCCCCATCCTGTCCTCACAGAGGTGGAGAAAGTACACAAACACTGTACTTAAGTAAAAATACAAATAAACAGACAAATGTACCACACTAACATTTTTACTTGTGTGAAAGTATTTTTTGAATTTATTCTAGGGCTGGTTGACTTGGTTGAAAACTGATATAGGCGTTTCATATCAATCGATATAGATAATTATTGATTATTTGTTTGTATTAAATTTCTGAAATATTACCAAACTGGCGTTACCGTCCCTATTTTATCCATTCATTATGAGCAGTTATGAGGCAAAGCAGTGAAACCTGAAGCTGCTGCTGCGTGAGTTAACAGGTTGTTGCTAGGTAACCAGAGTGAGTGAGTTACCTAGCAACAAGCTAGCTTAGCTAGCCTGGAGAGGTTGAGCAGCTAAAGCCTTTCCTCTGCCTACGTCCCCCAGAATGCAGTGCGGTTCGGAATAGTAGCTCAGTGGAATTATTGAATATCGAATTAGACGTTTTATCTATTGATGCTGATCACTTATCTGTTGTGATATAAACTGTTATTGATATATTCTCTGATACAATGGTCTAAAATATTACAGTGTGCTTATTATGTTTATTTTATTTTATTTTATTCCATTAATAGTGTTTGAAGTTTTTCTGAGAATTTTGACTTTTTTCTCAGAAGATTAAAGTCATAATTCTTTTCGTTTTGTTTTTTGCAGTAGCCCTGATCACACAAATGCAGTGAAACAGAAATATCTTGAGTTATAAAACATGGAATTTTCTAAAAATCCACTATACAAGTTTCTTATCTGTTCATGTAATGTTCTAATTTTGATAGTTTCTGATTTTCCTCCCATTCAAAATTGAATCTAATCAATAAAAAACCTAGTTTGTATGTATATATGTATATAGGATAAAATGGAAGGAGATACACACACACACACACACCCACGCTGGGTGTGATCAGAGGCTAATTTGCAGGGATCACTGCTCTGACCCTGACCAGATAAGATGCCAGTCGACAAAACTTCCCTCATTTCCTTCTGTTTTTGCAGTTTGGGAGAAGAGGCACCACAGACCAGCTTAAGAGCAGAAGGGCTAAAAGGTGAAAAGCACGCTCGGCTGAACTTCAGGCCTGATCAAAAAGAATGCGACCCAGGTTTGGAGACGCAGCGGAGCTTATCAGGCCAAATGTGAGGCTTTGCAAGAGAAGATCCCAGGAACCCTGTAGCTTCAGGTAAAACCTGCTTTCCCACAGAAGAAAGTAAAGTCAACTTTTTCTTTTTATCTCTTTGTCATTGTTACTTAACCTCAACTGAAGCAGCTCTTCCTGAAAGCAATAAATCAAATGATCTGACTGCCAGTGGCAGTTTACACTGTTCAGCGTTGCAATGTCAGGGACTTAAAATTTAATTACGTCTGCCTGTGTGAGTGTGTTTTTAATGAGCTGTGTAGTTGAGGTGGAATGTATGCATGTTTACATGTGAGTGTGTGCACGTTGCTCTGCAGTGTGTATTGTGTCCCCACTAATGCATCATTCATGATTTTAATTGCTAGTAATTAACTTGGGCCCAATTAGGAAGCAAGATAATCAATAATTGTTGTTCAACACCCAGGTGCAGCATCGTCGGCGTGAGGAGAAGTATGTTTGAGGACTTTTGTGGACTGAAGATAAGAGCCTGCGTACAGCAGAGCAAATCGGGAGTTAATGTACTCAGCTTTACTTTCTGCTTCTATGTGCAATTTGTTATGAACTAAAAATTACCTTTCTTTGCACATGAAACCAAAATGAATGCATAATCATCTCCTAAAGTATCTTAGTTTTAGTCACTACTGAACTGTGGTTAAAACTATAATTTAGTTTAACAGTTCAGGGATTGTTGTGGTTTAAGTCGACTTCATTTAAAAGAAAATAATTTCTTTGCACAAATTATCCTACGACAAAAATTCAATTTTTGTGAAAACATATTTGCTCCTCCCTCAAATTCATCATTCATCCATTCACACTCACAAACACACTCACGTTTTTGCATCACTATGCAGATTGATAGACAAATTAGGGTTAAATGCCTTGCCCAGGGGCACAACAACACATGACAGGAGGAAACCAGAATTAAACCTACAACCTTCCAACTGCAAAACAGCGACTGCAAAACATATTCTGTATAATTTTTGGGTTTAGTTTCATCTGATGTAAAACTAACAGCACTTCATAAATCAAACATGATGCAACAGTCAAACACGGTGGTGGAAGTGTGATGGTTTGGGCTTTTTCAGGATCTGGAAGATTCCTCCTAAATAACAAAAACATGAATTCTTCTCTTTAGGGGAAATGACAATTGGTTTAATCGTACTTCAGTTACGCAGCAAGACATTCATGGAAAAACTAAGTTTTGCAACGGCCTAGTTAAAGTTACTGTGGAATTATAGTGAGTTCATTAATAATGCTACAAAAACAACAACAAATTCACCTTATTTTTTCCTAAATCTTACATGTAAGGTAATTTTTCAACATTTTCCAGACATATTCTCATTTTTCCTTCTGTTTAGATCACAATGAATCACATCCAGTCCAGTAAAAATCAATCGGTCAAACTAAGCCTTGACAGTCGGTAAATATGGCAACAAAAGAGGAAAAGAAAACAACTGGAGAGGAATGAAAAGGGAAATAAAGAGGAAGGTAAGAGGAGAATATGCTGACTCTAAGCTTCACTCAGGATGCACAAGGGAAGTTTAAATAAAAGAAAATCATTGGATGTCTTCCCCTGTGTTGGGTCCAGTAACCACACTGTGCTCCAGAGCTTCACTTAGCTGTGATCAATATTGACGTTGTCATTAAGCAGCTCTCCTGTGATGTCCTGGGAGACGCTGGACCTGTGAAAACCTCCATGTTCCTCCATCCTCCCTCCACTCAGAACCACAATAAAACTGGTCCTTTAAAATTAAAATCAACTCAAAGCATTTAGCTACAGCTTTGACTTGATGATGAATCTCATTTAGTTGTTTGGTCTGTTGAATGCAGGAAAGGAAAATTGTCAAAAACACAACATCTTTTCAACAGATATTAGGAGAATGTGTGTTTGGGAGAAATCAAACACTAACACTGACTGTGGTCCAGATTTTAGTGCAAATTTCTTGCTAAGTAACTTACAAGTAACTATACAGTAAGATATAGGAACTTGTTTTAAGCCAATAATTCCTTAATATTATGAAAACATTTTAGTTCCATTGTTTCAGTTATAATTTTTTCCCATGTTTTAATGAAAATAATCTGCCAGTGTAACAAGCACTTTCTCATTAGTATTAAAACTAATCAATTTTAAAACATGCTAAAAAGTTATTTGTTGGTTAGTTTTATACTAAGATTTGTCCACCAGACACTAGACCAAAATACTTGGTGGGTTTTAGTGTTTTTGCAGTGCAGAGGTCAGCAGGGTGTGCAGCTCACCCCTCCTGGGCCTCTCTAATAGCCATGCAAACACATTTAGCAGCGACACAAAAATCCAGGGGCACGAAGACGTTCATCACTGGAACCTAAAAGCAAACGCTTCGTGCTGCTGCACACCAGCAGCAGAAAGCTGCAGCTGAAAAGACACCATGAGACGGTCGCAGTGAAAGGAGCGGCTCAAAGGGCTGACAGATCTATTTGGAGCTGGTGCAACAGATAAATTGGGAGCGTGTCGCAGAACGGGATGAAGCTGCGGTGTGGGCTTTGGAGAAGGCCCTCCCTATATCACTGAACGTCTGAGTAAACACTGCTGCTGCTGGGCTGGCGCGCCCGCAGTCGTGGCCCTCATGGCCGCCGCCGCCACCACTGAGGTCTAAGTTTACTCTGAGACGTGACGGCCTGATGACAGGCAGCGGAGGAACGTCAACCTGTTCAGCCTCAGGGGTTTTACAAGTAATTTCCGCCTGAAAAATACATCAAATAAATCAAGAACTTATCAGATCAAACTGCAACTACTCCTTTGGTACTTCATATCACAGAATGGTTTTCTAGTGCCAGTGTTCTTACAGCTGTTACCCTGCCTTATGTATTAGTAGGGCTGCACCGATTGAAGTTTTTCAGCCAATCCCCGTTTACTGATCTTTAAAAAGCCTGACCTTTTGTTTCAGATTTTAGTCAATATGATTTTTTGTGTCAGTCAAACCTTGGAGAGGAAGAGGACAAAGGCTGATTTTTAGACTTTTGCTGAAGGAGATGAGATCAGTGGATAAGACCGGCTTCTCATGATTGTGATCTCCCGAAATTAAGGAAATCTGCACCGATAAATCTGTCCACCCCTATTTATTAGTGATAAATCATAATACATTTTACATTTTTTGAGCGTCGGCAAGTTTTCTTTTTCCAAATAAACATTGCCAAACACTTAAAAAATCCTGGTCAAAACACAAAAATAGTGTAGAGTATTAAATCTACGTCTTGCCTACAAATTCAGCAAATCAGGACCGACTCAGATGAAGCATATTTGTTCCACAAAAGTTTTAGTGAAAAATGACATTTAGTAAAAAGATGTCTAAACTGTGCAAACTGTGTTTTGGATCTCATAAAAGGGAATCTGGTCAAATTAAAGGGCTGATTTTTATTTTTGGACTCTTTCTGCATATGAAATAACTTTTGATCATCACATTTAGCCTCTTAATTATCAAAACGTATCATTGTGATCAGCATAAAACCATAAAATGGGAAGAAAATAAAGCGCTGAATTGCTTTCTGAGCTGACAGTTCACTCTGTGACTTTTAAATTCTTTAGCAATTATTTTGTTTACTAGAATATTTTATGCTAATAAAATGAGAAATAGATGTTTTACAAGTTAAATTGTAGTTAAAGAACTTTTCAGTGATGTGCTTCATGAAAAGTTACTTTAGATTTCAATATGAGAGCAAAAGGATATCTTAGTATATTATGTTTATATAGCATAGCTTAGAATTTGCTTAAGTTTGTGTCTGAGATATGTCATAATATTCTCACAAGGGAAGAGCTAAATAAGCTTTTTAATCAATGATTTAATCAGAAACTGAGGCAAAAAGCCAGAGGCGTTTGAAGCGACGAGCATTGATCATGTTTTTAGAAAATGAAAAGTTCTGTTGGGAACCTCGGCTTCTGGATTTAAAGTCTGAGGAACTGAACATTCAACCTCCAAAAACTAGACATCAGTCATATGTATTTACTCTCTCTGAGAGCGCGTCTGAAACCCGGAACCCCTTGAGCTTCTGCCTGATTATAAACACACTGCAGTTCCAGCTGGGGACACGATGCATGGAGTTTATTTTCATTTTTTATTTGTTTTTACCTCTGAACTCTGGGTCTGTCTGCAGTCAGGACAAAAAGTTTACATCTCTGCAGCTCTTTGTTAGCATTCTGAACGGTAAGTTGTTTCTCCACCAATGGCACATTTAGCAGCTCGTACACAAGCATATTTGACAGCGCTAAGTCCCTCTCCCTTGCTCTGATTGGTTGTTTTTGACGGGAGCGGTGCATTTCTTTGTAGACAAGCAATATTAGCCCTCAGATGAAGTGAAAAAGTTTTTACAGATTATCTATCTCATACCAAACCGTCGTAACCTGGTGACAGTTTTAACAAATATATTAAAGAGTAATTTTTTAGAAAGCTACACGCTGCAGCTTTAAGTCTGTGGTTTTAATTAGTCTCAGTGTGGAAAAGTTCCCATTCCTGCAGACTCATAAAGTGTTTGGTCAGAGTAACATTTGAATGCTAACCAGCTGCTCTAACTGTTTGCCCCAGTGAGGCAGTTTATCCACCATCACTTTATCAAACCATCACAGTTATTATCATTTCCCAACAATCCACGATTAATGCTCTCTGCTGGTGAAAGAAGAGGAGCAGATTTCAAAAAGTGACAACTACACAACAAGTCTCTGGGATCAAATGCTGTGTTTACTGGCTGCCTGTGTTTCCTCTGGGTGAGAAGAAACAACAACCCCCTCCTTATTAACACAGCGTCTCTCTGGCAGACAGTTACTCAGCCAATCCTGACAGATGTGACACTTCCTCGCATTTGATGTTTCTCGGGTTCGAGGACATGGTGAGTTTTTCAAGTATGCATCGTATGGTATAGCAGACGTAGGAGTAGCCTGTGTGTCTTCCTCAGATTGTTCTTCCTGCTTTGTCTGAAATATTGCCAGAAGATTACAGGCTGGCAAAAAATGACAGCAGCTTGATTTCATACAAATGCAGGGAATACATAATGCATAGCATTGTCTGAATGAACCCTTTCACATGCTAATGCCAACCTTTCTGCAGATGTCTCAGAGGTATGTGCCGGAGAGTGCAGAGTAGCAGGGAAGAGGTGAAAATTAAAAATAAGGAATAAGCAATGAATAAAATGCTCATGTATGGGTGACTAACATCATTCATATTCAACTATTACTGTGGAAAAATTCCTTCTTAAGTACAGTGTGTTGGACGAATATTCATGGCTCTTTAAATATTTCGCATTTTGTGTAAAAAAGTGTATTTTATTGGGATTTTATGGGACAGATAAACTCAAATTAGTTCATAACTAACATGGTTTTGTTTTCCAAATGACAATCTGAAAAGTTATTTTCAGTTTTTCTTAGAGGACCAACAAACCCAGCAAGAAGGACGTTGTGCAGGGTCACATCCGAAGACAATAAAATCATATTTGGTTTTCTACATTTAACTAATTTATCACCTGCTGTTTCTTGTGCAACATTTTCCTGTAAAGTTATTTTTCTTTGCTCTTTTCTTGCAGTGTTCTTATTCTGTCCTTATTGTTTGTCCTGTATATTCAATTAACTCGACTTATGTCAGTAATAACTGTAATCTTGGCATTAGTAATTATAGAGCAGAGGTTTGACATTTAGTACTATTTATATTGTTGTAATTTTATAACCTTTACTGTAATTGTATTTAGGGTATGTGGAGACTTTCAACATATGTTTTAGAATATTTGACAGTTTTATTAACTCACCTGTCAGGCGCTGCAGATGGAAAATAGCTTAAGCTAAATCTGGTGCAAAGAGACTTTTGTTCATGTTTTTAGCACATTGTCCCTCTTTTAAATAAACTAAATAAAAATAAATTTAATAATCACCGTTGTGGCATCTTCCAATTTTTAGTTACTCTTTGTCAGATCCTTGTGTTGTCCTTATGTGTCCTCTGCCAGTTCTGATGTCCACACTGAGTTTTCTCATCCAGGTTTCTTACTTTTTGTTATTAATCATCTTAAAATGAGACTGCAGCCATTATACCTGCGTTTAAGTCAAACTTAAAACAAAAACATTACAAAGACATGGAGGTGTACCCTCACACACTCAAATCTGAGTTTGATGGAGCTTTTCTGCAAAGAAAAATGAGAAGCAATTTCAGCCTTGAGTACAGATTTTATTTGTGAAAATGTTTGGGAAGCATATTTTATTTACACTACTTACTATCATATGATTTAAACTCCTGTTCAGTGAAGATTGTGGATGTTTGGGATGCTTTTGCAAAGCACTGCTGCCAACCTTATAGATACTAAAATACACACGAGGTGCCGACTTTAAGGCGGTTCCCTCTGGGCAGGGTAAGTGACAGGCAGCCCCTCCATGATCACAGGAACTTTCCAGAAAAATCACGTTATTTATATATTCAATGCAAAATCCAGACAGACGTCCCTTAAGAAATGTATGGCAGAGTCATCAGGAGCCGTGATTAACATGTCTGAAAGTATAATCACTGTTAAAGGAAGTGCTCTGGCCAGCATCTCGGCCCGGCACTAAATCCTGGACCAGTTAATTGTATGGTGGAACTGAAAAGGCCTACAGGCAGTAAATGCTTCAGTGAGATGAATGAAATGCTCATTTTGCGTTTACACTGAGTTCCTACACATAATTATGGCTCCTTGTTTTGTGCATCCAAAGCACTGTGAGCTAATGAGTTCAGACACTAATACTGACTTTAACAGTAAATACCTACAACACCCAGAATATCAAAGAAAGCTGCACAAAAACAGTTTAGCCTGAGCTCGACACTTAAAGAGGTTAACCAGCGTATTCCCAAGGCGACTAAAGCCTGTATGATTATACAGATGTAGACGCTGTTGATGGCAGTGGCTCATCTGTTAAAAGCCTGCATGAATACAGACATGTTAAGATCTGCTTGATGGTAGAAGATAGTGTTCATCTGTTAAATTGTGGGTTTTTGTTTTCATTCTCTGGCTTCTTCAGGGCTTGAGTTGAATTATTGTTTCCACTCTCGACAGAACTATTCAAGTAACACAAAGCAGGCTTCCTCAGTCCGGGTCTGTGTTTATCACATCTTCCAGCGTGCCGAGGAAAAGCTGCGGATCTCAAACTGGCCCGTTGTTTTATAGATTTCTTGCACTTTAACTTGCAGCCCAGTGACATGGAAAACAAATGTCTTGCCAGAAGTGCTTCTCTGAGACGTCTGACACCACTATAGAGCTCAAGTTTCTTCAGAGTCGCTGTGCATTTGTTGTTCCTCAGACTGTTGACTCTCCAGCCCTGTGCTATGTCTAAATAAACAGTGGCAAAGCTAAAGTTGGGTCTCTCATCTATCTTGTCACTGATTCCCAAGCTTATCTGATGCTAACCACACAGGCTGGCCTATGTAAGGAATCCCCACCATTTGCACACATTCCTTCTTGTTAAATGGCTCCTCAAAACCCCAGAAATGTTCATTTTCTCAAATGATTTTGGAACATTTTTGGTGCAAACCACATCTGAGGAAAGCTGGTGTTATTTTTATTAACTGATAGAACCAAACTTTCAGTAAGGAAACTGAGACGTTTTCTTTCATTTATTATGCTCCGTTTTACTGTCAGACTTTGGCCATCAGTTTATTTGGACCGTGAATTATTTTAAATAAACTTTAAAAGATTCATAGTGTTTGAAAGATGCATGCTCAAAGAAAAAAAAAACACCTGATTCATTATATCTTTGACCTTATTGCTGGGTTTCACCTTTTGGGACATCTGTTAGATATCTCAGCTGAACACTGGGTCAAAGTCGTGACCTCGATAATTTGGTTAGTGACCACAACTACCTGCAAACAGCTAAAGTCTATGAATACTTGAAACCCTCTGAAAAAAGCTCAGAAATGCCTATTTTAATAGTTCAAACACCAAATATAGATGAATTTACCTCAATATATACTAATTTGCACGGTGGAAACCATAAACACCAACACCCACTCTGCTTTGGGGTGACAGCCAATCATTTTAGTGCAAAATTGAACTAAATCTAAATATATTCTATTTTGTCATTCGGGTTATGACTTTTTACAGTAAATATCTCATTTCTGTTGTGTTAAAATACATCAGGCTCAAACCGGTCCATGTTGGAACTCCGGCTGGGTTAGCAAAATAAACTACATTGAGCTTTTTTCAACCCAGTAGTGTTTAGAATGTGCTGGTAAATGGACTGAAAACAAATATTTCTCTTAGAAGTTCCCAAACTGCTTCAGAAAATCATTCATTTTGGTGGGAAAAGCAGAAAATAAGGGCAAAACCACTGCAGGCTAGAAATGGAGGGCAAAATGTCTGATCTCAGAGGAATCCACCGTTGGCCACAACCAGAGGTTTTAGCACACATTTCAGTGACCTATTAAGAGCATTATGGGGCCCTGGTCCTCACCGGCCCTCGGCTCTGGTAAGACGGCCTATCCTCTTAAAAGTGGAATTGATTGGAAGAATTGATCCTCTCTAGGTTGGCAGAGAGCAGCCGCAATAATTACCTCACGTAAATCTCTGCAATCGCATATAAAATATGTGTGTCTTCTGCCTCTTCATCTGGAGCTTCTGGGCTTTCATGAGGCTTCATCTTTAAATGTTCAAGAAGTTTATTTCTGTGGTTCCTGCTACAGAAGCATTTTGCATCCATTCTTTTAAAAACAGTAAGCCCTAAAGGACTTCATGAAGGATTAGTGTTGAACTATTTTGTTTGACTTTTGTGATTTTATGAATTCATATGTGCTTAAATTTTATAGATTGTTGTCTATTAATGTTGTTTGTTTGTCACTGATTATCCTCGTTTATCACAGATGTCTCCTTTTTGGCGGCTGATTGCCCAGCTTGTGTGCATAGACATGTTACTTGTCAGATATCTGTAACAGGCTGAAGATGCCATGAAGTCGTAAAACTTTTCCCTTACAGCTTCAATATGTCTAGTTTTAAAAACATTCTATTTTTTACATATTTGTTCACACTGTCACCATATTGTAATATGAGGCAGATAATCAGTGAAAAGATTGAGCTTCTCCACCTCATTCTGCTCCCAACCAAAATCAGAGCCAGGAGGCGTGTCTTAGCGCTGCCAATCAACCTTGTGAATCTCTTGCTAAATGGGAGAAATGACTCACTGTTACATAACTGCTTATATGTCTAGCTAGCCTTAGCATTCACGACAGGCTTTGCTAAAGGGGAGAAACGAGGAATCCAACGGGGGATGAGTGCAAATAGGCATGATTGACAGCGCTAAGACCCGCCTCCTGGCTCTCATTGGTTGATTCTAGGAGAAGGCAGAGGATCTAAATTTTTTCACAGATTATCTGTCTCATAGCATAATGTCAGAACATAGTGACAATTTCAACAAATATGTAAAAACAGTTTTTATAAGATCTTCATACTGCAGCTTTGATAAAACTTATAGTTTTGAATAGCTAATTATTCAATTTCTTGTAGTTCTTGTAAAATGTGAAAAAAAAAAAAATGTTTACATGTATAGCACCCAAAAAGGAGGGCTTTAAATTTGGCTGTCATATGTGTAAAAACAACAACAACAATAATAATAATAATAATAATAATAATAATAATGATAATAATAATAATAATAATAATAATCCTGTCTGGGAATATAACCAAATAAATCCCCAAATACATTTAGATGCATTAGTATCTTTTAGTGGATAAATCCATTAAATCATCTCAGGGCTTGTGCAGTGACAGGCTTATATAGACATGCTGTAAAAACCAGCTACCTATCAAGCTGACATCACATTCATCTCTGATTCAATATCACTCAGACGACCCTTTTCTCAGAGCACAGGGCCGCCGCAGAGCCCTAAAAAGCAGCTGCAGGAGTGGGAGTGTGTGGGATTAGGGCCTTAGCTTTGCTCAGATGGAGCATTTCCATGACAGAGAGCTGCGGCGCGGCTTTAAGCCCGCCCCTGTTTATGCTTTTTGGAAGATAGGCCGGATTCCCTTCTGTGACAGATGGCCTTTCAGCCACAAAGTGCAGTGTTTAGACTCAGCTTGCTTTGGGGCAAGAAAGCAAATCTCCGATGACACAGCATTCAGCAAACAACTCCCAATTGCAGAGGTGGAGGCCACAGGGAACTGGGTGACCCACTGAGCATGTAACCAAATAACCAGAGAAGCTCCTCAGCTTCTGCTAAATCTGGCAGCAAAGGGGAGGCAAAACAAGGGACACCAGAGATAATGACGGGGCTTAGAAACCAAAGAAGTGGTTGGCTTGAGGATACATGACATGGCTCAGTTTAGATTCAGCACAGTCCAATCTGGAGCTTTTGCTTACTGCAGACTGAATGCCCCCAACTAAATCAATACACCCTGAAAAAAGGGCAGATTTGGCTCTGCTTTTAATTAAGAGGATTGTTAAATTTGGTCAGTTGAAGTGTAAAAAGATTTCTTTATAGGCAGGCAGAGCAAAGCGGCAGATTTTGCATCACAGGGTAAACAGCGAGTGAAAAGGACCAGCTGCTGGAGAGAATTAGCCAAGTCTCATCTGATCCAACACAAACTCTGTGCTGCTTACTCTTAGAGAAAAATCATGCCTGACCCAGTCTGACCCCCGCATACAAAGCCAGAGAGGCCCTGGAGGCAGCGAATTAATTGCAACCCACTAGGCCTAACACACCATATCTTAACAGCAATGAGGTGTTGGGTCAGACGTGTTTCAGGACAGACAGGAGGAAAATCTGAAACAAGTTGTATTTAAAAAGTATCCTATCATAAAACAAACACTGGTGAAGCCATTTTCAGCTGAGTTAAAATCATCATTTTAGGGGTTTTTAGTGCCCAGAAGTCTGAGAAAATTAGATTTATAACCCAATTCTGACTTACTTTAATCCAAAAGAGGAAAATAAATGACATTCAAAGTCTCTGGACCACCAGGAAATATCTTCTTTCAGCAGCAGAAGCTACACAGCAGGAAGGAGAGAGGACCTTACCCAGTACAGGTGTGTCATTCTGTCTCAAACTACTGACTGATGAGGAATTACTGACACAAACTGCTGTTGAAATTGGCTGAGAGGCCAATGAAAATCAAGATGGCTGCCAGTTCTGGTCCAGTTACTGAGTTAGTGAGTGGATCCTCACTTTAGAGACACAAAAAAGGTTCCCAAGCATTCATTTATGTCAATAAATGATAAAAACAGATTTTTCAAGGGAATCCTGGCCAAGAAGCAGCAACAAATGTGACACAAAAAAAAATCACAAACAAAAGAAAATACATAAAAATAAATTTAAAATATGTTTTTTCTGAAAGCGTCCTGAATCAAGTATCATTACACTCCTAAAAAACTGGAATCTGTCAAACATTGTAATCAAGAAGACAAAGATAATGTAAAATCCAATGCAGACAATTATTGCGACCGCTCCAGTTCATGCTGAGTCGATCTAAAGTCTGCAAACAACAGTTGTTGTGGGATAAAAAGGTCAAATACAAAATGCTTCTGTCCACCACATTAAGAATCTTTTTGTTCACCAGACACTCTGGAGAAGCAACGATTGGGACATACATTCAGGCGCTGACACTCTCTGACATGCAGGTGAGAGTACATGGTTAGCTGAATAGCTTAAGGAAAAAAAGCAACTATAAGCACCGGAGGAAAACTGCCCAGAGCTGTCCTCTTCTCTCCATCCGCCAGGCTGGAAAAACCCCATCCCCTCACATCTCCTGCTGTTGAAATTCATTTAGAGTGTGGCCATTATTTACTATGTTTACCCTGCCTGCTCGCTTTTCAAGCCCACACTGTTGGAGCAACTTAAATTGGCCTCTCGCACCATATAGATTTCCCATCACGGGCCAGCATCTAAAGAAGACGCAGGGAGGAGAGGAGGGAAGTGGAGCAGCGGCTCATTCCCCGGTCGGATCGCTCACCCCATTGTCCTCCTCAAATAAAATACATACTCAGATTAATAGGCCCAATAACGCAGGGCGATGGCTCATTGTGGAGAGGGAAGGAGAAGCTTATCATTCCAGTCACTCAGCTGCCAGCTCTTGCTTTCTAACAGGGAGAATTATTCCAAGTCAAATTATTTGTAAACCAACAAATTAAGCCGACATCGCTGGAGCTGAAAACCCAAACTGGGTGGATTAGAGGCCAGGCAGATTTAAAGCTGCCAGGCAGACGTTTCAGGAAAATCAATCAAACCCACTTCAGATATAGTAAGCAACCTATAAACAACGTGGTTTATTTTGTTATTGTATTGCAAATCTGTATTTTATCAAGACAAAATTGTATCTTAGGTGCATTCCTTCCCTGACATCACATGAGGCATAAGATCGTTGTTCTTTTAAGTACATTGATGTATTTTTCCTGTTGTTTCCAATTCCTCATTTAAAGAGTTTACTTTATAAAACATTTGAGGACGTTACATAGATTTCAAAAAACTTTGACAGTAATTTTACTTTTTGGTTCCTTTAATATCTCAACAATGTTTTCTGCACAACTGCCTTCCACAGAAAATGTTGTGGCGGCAGACTCCACCTGCCCCTCCATGCATGGAGCAACAGTGCAGCCTGTGGCAACGTCATTTCAGTCAACACCACAATGCAGTTACTCTGCATTTTGATAGAGAAATTCTGTTTAGCTAAAGTAGTAAGGATCCAGACAGTAAGTAGCCCTGTCAGGGAAGTTCATGCGCCTCTTGTGATGTCATCAACCTGAACTCACAGGAGAAGCAGCTGTTTATTTCTTCAGAGTTGTTGTATCTTTAAAAACTTGCAGTGGGAAACAGTAATTCATTACCCAGCTGTGTTTTTATCATTTCTGTGAATTTGGGACAGAAAAAAGTAAAACTGTGATATCTTTATCAAAGTTGATCAAGGCGTCTTCCTGAACAAGGCCAATAATTTGATGGTCTCCCATCGGAAACAGAAATGTCATGTTCAGGGACATCTGACGTCAGCGGATCAATGACTCCTGACAAGGAATTTTAAAACATACTATCTGTCTGACTGCTGCTGGCAATAAACTGAAGATTAACCTTTAGATCCCTGCTGGTCCTGAGAAGTCCCCTGAAGGGCATGCTTTGCTGTTTGCTAATCAAAAAAAGTTGCTTTTTCAATACCATAAGAAGAGGGAAGGGCTTAGTGGCTCTGCAGTCGGGCCTTGAGGTTATTGACTTCTTTCCCCTTCCAATATGAGCATCATAAATGTAAAAGATGAACACGCTACAGCCAAGTATTATATATCACTTGCACAGTTCCAGATATGCGTACAAGACACAGCTGGTTTATTAAAAATAAACACCATATATTATCTCTGTGCTGCAGCACAAATGTAATAATTCCTGTTGCTGTGAATAGAAATAGAGAAACGTAATCACATGACAAGAGAGCAACCAGGGTGTTGTTGGGCTAGCCGGCTGCATAGCTGGCTCCTTTGTGCGCCACACAGACACAAGAGCTGCTTTTCTTCTCCACAAGCATGATCCTCTTTCACCCTGATACCTTTCAGCCAGGAGCCAAGGTTTTCAATAGCGGTGACCTCCGTGGCCCCTGTGGCCTCCAACCCTCCAGCTGTTCGTCCTTCCAGTCCGCAGCTTTGTCCACAACCTCTGGTTTGCAGAGGCAGGGCGACCAGCGCCCCTCTGGGCAGGAGAATTGACCCCCGCGGGGCAAAGCTGCAACGTGGCAGGCATAGAGCTCCAGTTCCCACATGAGCACTGGAGCATGACAAGAAGGAGGGAGAAAGAAGGGCCGGCCAGATGAACTAATGCCTGGCTGCGAGAGGCGTTGGAGGAGGAGAAGGAAATATAAATGAAGATAAAGATGCACCCATTCACATTTACACTTCCGATACGATACAGATATCTGAGGTTTAGTATCGGCTGACACCGATCCGATACGGAAAAACAGCTGAATTGACTTAAAATGTTTATTTCTTTGAAACCCAAACACAGATGATCTGGATTACAAATGCAGCACACTTTAATATACAAATAGCTTCACAAGATTGGTCAAATATTTAAAAAAACTACTTTAAAATGTTCAGTCAGTGCAATTAGGAGTAGAACAGCCAATGTGCAGAATTAAACCAGTTTAAAGTAATGTACAAAGTTATGTTTTTTATCAATATAAGAACAAGGACAAGATCTAAATATTAAATAGAAAGATTGTGTGCAGTTATTTAATTTGCAGTTTGATTCATTGGTTGTCTGTTGTCGTTTTTACTGGCATTTTGTTTAAGTAAAGGAAAAAAGCTAAAAGGAGTGAGATTTTATTAGTGATTATTTCTATTATCCTTTTCTGATGAAAAACGGGGAGAAGGGATTCATTTATGTTATTGATTTAGCCAATTCTGCTTCGTCGTGTTTCCATCTGATTGTTTTGTTCTTGTGAAGGTTTGATACAAACCTAAACTTAATTAAAAATAAATAATACAGAAATATGCTGACAACGTTGGTCAAACATGTAAATAAATCTTCTTTCAAATGGTTCAGAGCACCAAGCATAGAATTGGACTGAGTAGATCTGCTCTTATGGATCAGGCACATTGTCACCAATAACCAATCTAGAATATTTTTCAATATTGGGATCGATACAGATATTAATATATCGGCTCGGTGCATCTGTAGATGAAGAGTCGGTGAGGAGAGATAAATGAGGGTGAAATGAAAAGAGGTGCAGGTGTACAGTCAGATGATGAGAGCGTTGTCACGGCGATAAGATGGTGTGGGACCGAACCAGACAGACATGAAGGTGGAACAGAAGAGCTTCGCCTTCTGCATGGCTGGCGCCGATGACAGGACAGAATTCCCTCAGCTCCCGCCGCTAACTGGATGATAGCTCCAATCGCTCCGTTCCTCCGGCCTGAATCTGTCCTGCTATCATTCATTTTCTCACTTTCCTTCCCACTACGCTGTTTTTTTTTTCTTTCTGGTGCTTTCATGAGACGACAGCTTACACTCTAAAAACACAAACTCTAGTTTCTGCAGCAAATATAACAAGACAGTACTACTTTCCAAGTAACTTTTCAGTAAGATATACAAGTTTATTTTAGGCCAATAATTCTTTAATATTAATAAAAAGTTATATTTCCATTGGCAGATTATTTCACTTATAACATGGGTAAATGTCTTGGAATAAGTGAAATAATCTGCAGTGGAACTAAAACTTATTAAGGAAATATTAACCTAAAACAAACTTCTACATTTGGCTGAGATGTTCCTTGCAAGTCGGTTTTGTCTAATTTCAAGTGTTCTGAATTATTTTCATAAGAAACTGAAGCCTGAGAAGCTTTCAAATCACATTTCAACAACAAGGCAGTTCAAAGTGTTTCACATCATAAAATGTCACATAAAATGTAATGTCAAAACTGTAATGACATTACATTTTTTTAATGTAATGCCATTAAAAAAAACATTACATTTTGTCAGATCTAATCAAAATCATCAAGCAAATACATCAGATATGTTGAGCAGTGTTTCATAGAGGCAGATCTAAACAGGTAAACTTTTAGCCTTGATTTGAAGGACCTCAGTGTTTCAGCAGCTTTGCAGTTTTCTGGAAGTTTATTCCAGATTTGTGGTGCATAGAAGCTGAAGGTTTGTTTTGTATACCTGTGATTAATCACGGCTCCAGGCCTTTTTCTCATTAGAGTAGCCAAAGAAGGACAATGGCAACTTGAGAATGGTTTGAAAATGCTTCTAATTTGATGATGGGTGTGTGTGTGGGGGTGTGTGTGTGGGAGGGTGTGAGGTGGGGCTTTGTGCACTCGTGCAGGGTGAGTGGATGGAAATCGCCTCTGTACAGGATGAAAGCCTCGGAGGACGATCCATTGACTATGAAATGTGATGATCCTGCTTCACCCTCTGACACCGGGAGAGTTCAGCTTAACATTGCCCTGGGCACTAAACCTTGGATTCTGCTGTGTGAAGACTTCAGAGTGTGTGCTCATAATCAGGCGTGCCGCTCTCTCTCCTTCTCTCTCGGTCTCTCTTCCTCTCTCTCTCTTTTTGACGTATAAAGCACCTGCCTCATTCTTCATCTCCTTACATTGTACTCGCAACATTTTAAAATTGCCTTCTGTCTGTCACAAACTCTGTCAGGAGATGGATGACTCATGGAAGTTCTGAGGGTTTATTTCCATATATTTTCGCTCATAACTGAATGATTCACTGGCTTTCTCTGTGACTACGAGTGTATTTGAATGGGAAGATTTGTGTTAAGTTATGCTTTGTATGTTGCTGTTAAGTCAAAGAGAAGTGTTTATGCAAGTGTGTGTTTCTGTATCCCAACACAAGCCTCTGGTTGGGTGACGAGTTGTTGGCAAGGTTGTGGTACCCTGCTGGGACCAACCCTGCCCAAGCAGCCTGGTGGAGGGGACAAGCTGTGGCATGTACACACACACACACCCCCACACACACACACACCCGTGCATATCCAGGAACACACATAGAGCAGCTGCTCCTTCTGCAGCTGCTGCTGTCACCCAACGCGCAGCTCCCTGATCCACAGGACGGTGGGAGGAGAAGAAAAAACAGAAAATAAAAAGGAGGGGAAAGTGAGAAAGATGGAAAAATGGGAAGAGGGTTAGAATAAGGGAAGGAGAGAAAGCTGAAAAAATAAACAGAGGATGTGAGGAAGAGATGAGGAGGAAGAAGGTAATGGAAATAAATTGAGGTTCAAGTGGAGGAAGATTTAAAGCAACACACACAGAGATAATCGGCTTCCACTCCAATCTACACCTGTTACTAATAGAAACTCTTAAATTAGAGGTAGAAATATTTTGAACTGAAGTTTTAATGCTAAATACATTTATTAAACAATAACATTGGTTGCTGCGGTTTTCACTCTGACCTGCTCTGACTGTTGTTCATGTAGAACAACACGGCATAGAAAGCAGCTGAAACATCTGTCATTAAATGTCATAACGTTAAAGCAAATTACTGAGTTTATAATGAAGCAATAGAGTTTATTTGTATAGGACATTTCAGCAACAAGGCAGTTCAAAGTGCTTTACATAAAAACATCTTAAACATGTCATACGGTCTACAGTTGTGAAAACCAGTAACAGACATTTCATTTTGTTAAAATCATAAAAACACATCAAATATGTTGGTAAATGTTACATTTCTAAAGCAGGAGATGAATTATTTTAATGATTTACCAGATTTACCACATGGGCAAATTTTTTCAGCCAAATCAACCAAAACAGAGAGGAAACATGCTAGTGCTAGCCTGATATCTTAGCAACCTGTTCTGCATGAAAACATCATCAGCAGAAATAAAACTTTATATAAGCCTACGAAGAACTTTTTAAATGACTCACAGAGGCTTGGATCATGATTCTGGTTCTCGACTAACAGAACCTAAAATCCAAAGTCTGTCCAGTTGATACTAGAAGAGGAATGTCTGTCAATCTTCAAGAAGCTCTGAGAGCATCTCCTACCCTTTGGGTAAAAGTCTCACAAATGGATAAACATAAACAAAACTAAAGACTATAACTGTATGAGTTGGGACAAATATTTAAAGATTAAAAAAAGGAATGAACCTACAAACTGGAGATGATGTGAATGGAAAAGGCAGCAAGAAATGAAATGTTTAGCCGGAGGATCTGATGATGGGATGATAGGAGGGTGATTACAGGTCAGACTGTTTAACAGAATGAAATCAACTGGAAGGCAGGAAACTAGAGACAACTGGGGGCTAAGAGCTGAATAAACACACCAGGAGAAACAAGAAACAGGGAAACTAAGAAGAAACACGAAACATTACAGGAATATACTGAAATATGGAACAAAAACCTTAAAACTCAAAATGAAAACAACAAAATGAGACACACAAGTGTCCCTTTAAGTTACCTTGTTTATATTGGCAAATGAATGACTCAAAAACTCATCTTCATCATCTTATAGTAAAATCAAGTAACAAGGCCACCTTCAGTTATAAAATGCTGTATATCAAACATAACTTGCAATAACTTGCGATTTAACGCCTTGAAAATGGCCTTTGTCTCATAATAATGTAGTATATTAGTATTGTAGTAGGAACTAACAAACACCTGGTGGAACTGCATCTGCTGCAAAAACTACTTTTCAGTCCAGCGCTCATAAAACGACATCAAGGACACCAGGAAAGAAACAAGACGCCTAATTCAAGGTGACAGATATGATTACGATGATTGTTTTTGATATATACAGCATTTTCAAATCAACTGATGGATGCTTGATTGTAATATATATAATGACACAATGTCCCTGCAAAAAACGGTAATACTTCCCCTTTAAGAGACTCACCTCTGACTCAGCCCAACACACTGGTGTCATGAGATCAGAGGAAACCATTTTGATTGGCTAAAAGCTGCTGAACTTGATCTAGAGCTGATTGCTTTGGCCTGAGTCATTACAAGGTCACCGTATTTGTTGGTGAATTATTCCAGACATATTTCTGTAATAAAAATGTTGAATATGAATTTTTGTAAGTAAACTTTTTGCTGGCAAATATGAAATAAAAAAATCATACATAACTGCACAGGATAAGTATCCATTGTGTAAAAGAAGTCTAATGAGTCTACATTTCTTCCATATTGGGCTGCTAAGGCTCTATATTAGATGAAGAGGAGGCAGCCAGGGGGCAGGGAGGCACATCAAACTGTCAAATTACCAAAGTAATTAGTTAATTAACAACAAGGGCCCTAAGGGCCTGCAGCTGAAGTCTAATATAGACCTTATCCAGAACAAGCGGACCTTGAAGGCTATCCCAAGCAAACCAATAGACTAGCTTAGCATCTCCATCTCTGTCAGTGTGAGGGACACACTCAGTGTTCACGGATCTCACAAGCATATATCTGTTCATTTAGGATGAATTCAGTGTGCTGGAGGGGTTTGGATCGCTCGATTCACAATCACACAAAGACAGTGGCTGTATTAACTGTCTGTGACGTTGTTTACCCCACAGCATATGCTGCATGTTCCACAGCATCCAATAGAGAACAACAAAACATTTCTCATGAAGTTTGATGGAATGGAAAATCTGAAATTTGCAGCAAACTGAATAAGAAGAAGAGAGGGAGCTGAGAGAGTCTGCCTGCATCGCTTCATAGCCACAGGCAGTTGCACAGCACAGGAGAAATGTGCTTACATCATCACATGCTGTCCCGGCATCCTGCAGAGGGCACTGCGAACAGATGAAACGCAGAGCGAAGGAGGCAGCCAGCCGGCCCAGGAGGAGCTCACACAGGCACTCCCACGCAGCTTGGATATCTGACATTCTTGGCAGCCTCTCTGAGAGGTCAGTGGTAAAATATTCGAGCAGAGCTAACCTTCAAGAGCTACCGTGTTCTAGCAAGCTGAGACCAGAGGCTTAATTCATCACTAATTAAAGTCTACATGCGGTACAAGGATAAATCTTTCTCAGTGAGTCTCAGACTCAAGTATCCTAACTAACAGTCCTCTGATTTGGACAAGATATTTTCCATGTAAGGCAGTGGGTGATGCGAAGGCAAGGGGAGCACTTTGTTGAATATTTTGTTTCTTCTAAGTGATATAGAAGAGAAGTCAGAGCCATTCTGCACAAGTTCTCATGCTGTGACCCAGATATGTGAATTCATATGTGTCATAAATGGTGAACATAAGCAGCAGATAGGAAAAAACTTTATACTTCTGGTTCTCAGAGGCAGAAATTTGACTGTTATGACTGTAATTCTGCAAAAATGGAATACAGCAAGCAGAATTTATATGCAGTTATCTCTAAATTAGTTTATTTAATCCCAAGAGAGTGTGTTAGGAAGTGAATGTGAAAGTCTTCTACTTTGTAAGTTATCAACAGGTTATCATCGTGAAATGGCTTAAAAAAAATAGAAGTAAATATGTAAAAGTTCATGCAAAGAGTTTAACAAATTTATCAACTTAAAACAGAGAAGAGATGGATTTAATTTCCAGTTCATGATCAGAAAAAGATCCCAGAAAATCTTTAAATTCAAATATTCAGAGTGGGAATAAATGGGCCTTCAGGCAGTACTGTGCTACAGCTGCTCTTCTGATTGGTTGATACATGATGCTTAACGTTAAGGGTCGAACTTATAAAGACCCTTAAGAATAGATATAAAGTCGATAGATGTAAACCTCAGCTGAGCCCAGAGGAAGAACAATGAGGTAATACAGTTATCCAATGTAATAAAAACAAATATTTAAATCTGAATCTCCAAATTGAGTTTGGAAAAGAAAAATCACAATAAGAAGTTGAATGCAGAAAGCTCTGATTGTCAAAAATATCTTATTTTACTATCTCTGTTAGAATAAGAGGAGGAATGGCTGACTGGACATGTGTGATCAGTTCGAAGGAGAAACTTCTCTAATGACAGACCAGTTACTGCTAATTGGTCATAAAGATTTTTACAGGGAGCATGTGTTTCCATTTAATCAACGTTTTTTTCAGAGAAGGTCTTACTTATTTAGGCAAAAGAACAACATCATCAGAGTCTTTGACTTAATGTAAACATTTGATCAATTTGATAAATGGCCCTGAACAAAATATGCATTAAAAGCAAATTTCTAGAAACAATGGAATGAATCCAATGTTTGCACATGTGCAAATGGAAAAGAGTCGTAACGCTTCAGCATCGTGGAAAATCTAAACCTCTTTTCACAATTTTGCTGTTTTGGAACCAAGACTTTGTTTTCAATTACTTAGATGGAAATCAACAGATTTTAAGTCAACAGATTGAAATGTGACGCAGCTGTTTTTTTTTTTTGTGTGTGTTTTTTTTTCAGTGCATCTCATAGAGATCACAGCAGATGCCCCGGCCGGAGAGGACCGGTGTAAACTCAGCGGAGCTGCATTCTCCTCGCCGTTCCTCTTCATCGCCGCTGCAGCAGCAGCTCTGCATCTGAGACCGGCGAGTGCAGAGGAACGGAGCCTTCATGGCTTCCAGAGGCGTGAGTAGCCAGCTGTAGCGCTGTTTGGGATGCTGATTGGAAGTGAGTGTTGAGCGCTCAGGACAATTATGGGATCATTACTGATGCCACACCGCAGGCATAATATGAACACCGTGCCATTTGTCAAGCAGCCGCAGCTTTCTAATCAAGCTCGCATGTGTTTGCGTGTTACTTTTAGCGTGATGGAGAATACACGCACATGTGCCTGAGCCTGATAGCCTTGGCATGTTGGCAGAGGAAGTGGAATGTTTCTCAGTATTTGTGTGCACATGTTTGTTAGAGGCTGGGGATGAGTCAAAGCCCTGCCCAGTGTTTTCTGCATGTTTATTTGCCTACATTTGTGATAGCATCCAAAGCACAGCGCTTGGATAAGAGTGTGGGGGTGTGTTTGTGTGTGTGTGCATTATTTGAGAGCGAGGAATGCCCTGCCTGTGTGCAACTGTCTAAACATGTCCCTGTCAGCTGTCTCTGTGCTCCCTTCATGGAAAAATAACTGAACATGAGTTATTTGTTATTTTCACCACACCCAGAAGGATCAGCTCATATTGGTGCTGAGGAGGAGGGGGGTGGGGGGGCAAGAGGATGACCTCTGTGACCTCTTTCAGCCTGTAAGGCCTACCAGCAATGCTGATTGGAGGATAGGGACAAAATGCCACACTTTCCTTGACTTTCTCTTTATCAATATTGAGAAGTGATTGAGATCCTTTTGAATGACTCTGTATGATGGAACTGGAGTTGGTTAGTGGGAGCCATTCTTTGTTTTTTACAACTCTGCTTGCTTCTATTGCTCTGCACACACTGCAGTAGCTCTTATTATTCTATTTAATTAAAAAAATACATTTATTTAATTGGTGCATAAATAAAGTAGGAGGAAGGGCTGAATGTTTGAGCGCAGAGTGCATTCTCATCGCTCACTGTTTGTTTTCGTCACGCGTCGCGATGCGTTCCCTGGTTTCTACATGTTGTTGCTCTTTGGTTAATGTTTATAGTTTAGTTTTGTTTACAGTTACTGCGTTGCCTTAGCCGTTATATTTAATTGTGCAGAAGAAAATGTTTGTTTCTGCCAAAGCAACTCAAGCAACTCTACTTTCTTCCTCTACAGTTTCTTATTTTTTCCTTTCATATTAGTAATATGACTAATATATTATTAATACAAACAACACTTGTTGAAAAAACTGCATGGGTATTTGACATTGACATATTGAAATAGCATATTTTATGAAAATATAAACATTATTTTTTTGTAGGAACATACTGCGGGTATTTACTTAAGATGATGAGTCAACTGTTTCGTGAACTTAACCCACAAAAACAACTAAAAGAACTATACTACTAGCGAAGTTTCAACATTTCTTTATCATTTCCACAGTTTAAGACTAAAGTGGTTAAAGATTAGGGTGATGGCCAGGAGGCTTTCCAGTCTTTTAGACACTAACTCATCAAAATGAAAGCAGAAACATGCAAAAGCTCTAGTGGGAAATTTCTTGACTAAATTTTAAATCTAAATCTGTCTAAGGTCTGAATTTTCTTGGAAATACTTATACATGGTCAAGAAACGGTTTGTTTATGGGTTCAAAATGGAAATAGGGTTCAGCGGTACAAGCAGGCCATTGTTTCCAGACAGAGGTGTGTTCAGTGCTCCAGTGCAGGTGGTCTGAAACACGTTTATCTGCTTTAGTTTGGTGGTCTTTACATGATAGGACCACCCACTGACCTGACCTGACTCCCCTCACGCAGCAGAGTTACCTTCATGTCTCCTGGTTAAAAATAAACTCCTTGTTTGACGTTGGGATGATTGATCAGTAGATATCAGAGCCCAGTGTGTGAGCGAGTTTTCTCAGCAGTAGGCAGTTTATGTTGATCTGTTTTGAACCTGGTTGTGTCCTGAGGTCAGTGCTTTGTAGGTGTAATAAAGGTGTAAAGAGACATTGATTTGAGTTTTTGTAGTTCTGGTTGTTTACCATCAATTATGACCATGAGTTAAACTGAACCCACTATGAAACAGTTTCATTCCCACTTTGATTGTATTTTGTATTTTTCTATTGTTGTCATTATCCTTTGGTGTTTGGATTGTCTTATATATTTTGATCATTTTCTTCCTGACATTTGATACGTCTAAACTTATTCAGTTAAGTTTTCTGTGTTCATTATTGTTACAATCCCCTTCATCAACCAATTATTAGTTCATTCCTTCATGCTTAATTTCTTATTTTAGTTGTTTATTGTGTTCAGTTCTTTTTACATTTGGATCGATTTTATTTTTTTCTATCTGTTAGTCTTTTCCCCTTGGTTTGTACTTCCTTTTTGAGTTTTGACCTCTGTGTTTTCCTCAGTTTTCCTGCTTTCCTTCTGCCACAGCTGCATCACATCTGTTCTGTAGTTTATCCATTTCCCATCCGGCCTCAGTAATTAAGCCCCTCATTGTCGGTTGTTCCTTGCTAGACGCTTTGCTAATCTTGCGACAGTTTTATGACTTCAATGGATATTATCTACTAGTAGGAGTGAAACTTTTTGTCATGTTGCATTAGAGGAAACTGTGCCAAACATGAATGAAAACTAAATTAAATGAAAGTCAAATGTAATTAAAAGTTTTCAGATAATAACATACAATCAAGTTAAACTATATGAGTGATTTTAATGCTCACTATGATTTCATCACTCAGGTAGGATTTAATCCCAGATGTGAATAACCATGCTCATGTCTATCTGAATCATCAAATGCTTGATAACACCAGGTCTCTGTTCTTCCCTTCAATACTTGAACTCAAAGTTATGCAGAAACGGCACATCGCCTGCCCTTGAGTAATCCCTGTTTGACATCGCTAACCAAGATCTCTGCAGACAAAACAAGCCATTACTGTATGTCAAAAGAGTTCAAAGATACATCCCCATTGAAACTGGAGAGGGGACTGCAGGATCTGACAGCCATCTGCACTGATAAGGCAGCAAAAAGCATGAAGCATTCAGAGAAAAGAAGAAGTTTCTTCTTAGTGTCAGCTCTGATGAATATATGTAAGATCCACTTCTCTTGGTGTGTTCAAGAACTATGAAGAGCTAGAGAGAAGAAAGTGGGAAAAGAATGGAAAGTAGATGGGAGGAGCAAAGGATAGACTAAAGTAAAAAAAAAAAGATTATTCCTCAGTGGGAAAAACTGGCGAGGAGTTCACAGTGGGTAAACATTTTCATCGCAAAGCCTGTGGAGCGATTGATACCCTGGACAAATCAAACTGTTTCACAGTTTGCCTGCATAAAACACAAATACCATCAGCTTCAAAAACCCTGGTCTTCCCTGGAGCATATGGGCCGGGCTCTGCTCCTCTGGGTTTACAGAATCGGTCTGCGAATCGATCAGAAAAACATCATTTCAAAGGATTCCAAAAACCATGAGGTCTTTTTCTCTCTCAGACGTTAAGAAAACAGACTTCAGCGTAGACAGCCCTGCAGACACTTGTGGCTGTGGAGTCCCCAAAGGCTCGGATGGTCTCGTCTTTTTACCATCAAAACTAGCAACAAAAACAGTGCATCAGTCTATTTCTATCAGAAAAAGGCAGAGACTAAAGGAAACAGAGTGATGCAGGACTTCATCAGAGAGAGACAGTGATTGGAGAATAGATGAGAAAGAAAGAAGGTTTTTGACTCTGAAGGCAGACGATGGATAACATGTGTGCATCGGTTCTGCTGACCAAGCATGCAGGAGAACACTGCTGCAAAGCTGCAACATGTGTTTAGGCTATCAGAGCCATTAAAGTCCCATTACATAGTGCAACAACAAGGATCATAAGTCTTTCAGAGATTCTTTGAACTATTTATCATGTAAATTTGCCATGAAAAAAGCATTTACATGTGTATAAAGATGCACAATGACTTAATCTCTGTTTTTATTGAATGTGCAGTGCAGAACTTCTGTCATTAACTTCAAATGCTTCACTTGGAGGCATAAAGTGAATTACCTTTCTCCAAACCACGGATACCTCACATTTACACGAAAAAAAAAAAAAAGAAGAAGAGGTCATTTGCTGCTCATACCTTTGGCAAGCCAGTGAAGTCAGTAGTTCAGCGCTGTATTCCTTACAGTGGAGACAAATGGTGCGCTGACCTGTGGGGAAGGAATGCCAACTCTCACCGCAGCTGCAAACTGAGGCCAAGAGCTTGTGCTGACCGTGGGATCAAAGGTCAGCGAAGATGTGACTAGATCCCACACAATCAATACACACGAGGTCCTAGCCTTTGGCGAGTCTGCTCTAAACGGAGCAGAGCGCCTGGAAAACATGGTGAAGCGAAAACCTCCAAGAGACAGGAAGCCACGTGAGAATAGGAAATGTGTTTTACAGAATCTAAGCAAGAATGTGTGAATAAAAAATAAATAAAGAGGAAATAAGCAACAGGTTCAATAATTAATTCAACTTTTAATTTTCTTTAGAGGGCAGTATCATGTAAAATAGACTTTTCAGAGTTTTGCATCATGTGATAATGTTATTCCCTCATGAAAAACAAACCTGGAATGTTGCTTTGATTCTTTCATGCATGTTTGAGGATTCCCTTAATCTCCATGGCAACCATTCAGTTGTTTAAAACAGCTGGATGGATCTAGCCCTGTCATAGGACGGTGCATTCTCCTCCTCACATGTGACTCCTCCACTCAGCTCCTTCAGACTAGCCAGCAGCAATTAGCAAGCACCTGGTGGAACTGCACAGCTGCTAAGTTCATTATATGATCTACTTCTCAGAGCATCGCTGGTAAAAACGTTGTTAAAGCCTTGATAGAGGAGCCATGTTGGGATGACTTCCTGAAGGCGGAGCTTCAAAAAGAGCAAGAGTTTCTTAAAGAGACAGACCTGATTTCAAGGCATTAAATTACAAAGTTAAATTTCTTTTAGCCCTTGTGTTGTCTTGCGGGTCAAAAGTGACCCACTGGCATGTTTAGCTGTAGAAAAAATACCCTAAACTATCTTTTTCCAACTTGAAATTTTATGACTTTTCCTCAATTTTATGACTTTTTTCCCTTTCATTATAGTTAATTCAGAAGTAATTACTTCACATTTATTCAATTGCAATAATAAACCTTTACTGTGTAAAAGGAAACTTATGACAGTTGGTTTGTCGTAAAAAGAAAAGAAAAGTGTAATACTGTTGATCGTCTTTTTGTGTTGTGTAACAAAAAAATACATGGTAAAAACGAATTCAATTGAGTTGAAATGATAAATAACAGATTGTTTCATCATGCAAAATAAATTTTGGATTTCAAATTCAAATAAACTCCTTTACTTTGGGGCTTTTGTTAGGGCGGGTCATTTTTAAACAGAATTTTTTATAACAAATGAAGGTAATATGGTTATTTGCTTATGCTATAAAATGGCACTGTGTGCTGGGAACATTCAAAATACTGTCCCTTTAAGATGACAGAACCAGGAGCCACGCTTTGATTATCCTTTTGATGGGAGGCGAGACAGGAAGACATTTCTTCTATTGAAGACATAAAACATAAACAAAATCAATTAAAATATATAAGTAAGACAACAATGAAGTAATATAAATACAAAAAAGTTTCAAACATAATAGGCCTTATTATAAAAGTAAGTTTTAAGTAATGATTTAAAATAAGACGGCCTTTATAAGAACAGATTTAGAACAACTGTGATACATTCATGCAAAAATAAGAAACATTCACAAGCACCAAAGCCTAATAATTAAAATTACTGCATGTAAAATGGAGCATTTTCTAGGTTTTCCCAGTAATCCGTACTTCTTGTGCTCTTTCCTAGCAGGCATTAGACAAGGCAACTCTCTCCACTGATGCCAAATGCAGCTAGCTAACTAAACAGATAATGAGCAATTTTTTGGTATGGAACGTGAACTGCAGAGCAATTTAATTACAGCCTCTGGACACAAAGGCCTGTAAATAACCCAGTCATTTCACTAATGTCTTCATTAGATTCCCGTTCCATCAGCTGGATACAAAAACATTTTGGTTCTGCTTCAACACTGATATAAATTCATCAGACTGAACCAATCACAGGAATACTTTTTGCATTAAAAATCAAATTGTAAATCTGGACTGCGGCTGTAAATGTTCCACAATGAACGACGGACCAGAAAACACAAAAGCCTTTGCATTGGTCTATTTTAACACCTAATAAAGCGGTGACATATTTATTCCATGCATTAATACTCGCATGTCCTTCAAAATGGTTAAGACTAAACATGTTGAAATGATTCATTTGCTTGGTCACTTTCCTGCTTCGCTCTGGGTTTTTACTGCAAGTTCCAGAGCGCAGCATTGTTTGGCATCGCTTCAGCCTGATGGTTTTTATCTCACAGCGGGGAATGAACTCAGAATTACCTGTTGCCCATAGCTGCCTTCCTCACAAAACAAACACACACCACTGTAAAGCCTGGCTGTAAACCGCCAATGAAACAGCATGATAAATATCCCACCTCTGAAGGGGCAATTTGCTAAAGCTTGTAATTCACTTAAGAAGGAACTTATAAACAACTTTATTTTATTCACAAGTTGCAACCTTTTAATGCGGAGGCATTCAAACTTGATCAGTATTAAAATTTGTTCTTTTGGGAGGCATGCAGAGTGGGGGTCAAAAGGTTAAGCTTCAGGTATATGTGAGTCAGGGGGTGTACACGGCTCTGCTTCTTATTCCTGTCTGCCTTAATGGAATCTATAGGGGGCTTGTGTTAAACACAGCAGGGTACGTTTAGGAGCGGGAGAATGAGTGCCTGGAGTTCCACTTTAGGCTTCATATAATGGCTAACAAGCCCAGCCCCCTTCGTCTTCAGACCCAACATGCCACCTCCTTCATTCCCGCTCCTCTTCTGCAGGCTGCACCCCGAAAACCCCCTCATTCAGGTTCAGTATATGAGAAACTTCTCTTTCTGCTCTGCAGTTGAGTGCAGCGTTGCCAGATTGGAGGAGTTTACACCTAACGGTGCGAATTTTTAACATGTTTGGGAGGGGGAACGCGTTGGGTGCGGTTTTAAAATTTGAGCTGCTTCTCACAGTTTTCAGGAAAATTCTTCAGAAAAGCACAAAACTTTGAACAAAGGCTTTGAACAAAAGGATGTCAAACTAAATTATTTGTTAATTTAGTTTGACATCTATAGAATCTGTTGTACGTGACATCATCAATGTTTAGTCATTGGTTATTTAATATTGTAAAATACAAATCCCAGGGCAACGCCATGACTTAAAAGGACGTAACGCCACAAAAAAACTCAAATCTCATTGTATTCAGAGCAGGTTACAATAGTTTGGGGCTTTTCTTTATAATTTAGTTTTATTTTGTTGGGACTTTGTCTAATTCGGTTAGTTTTAATCATAGTGTGCTGCTTGTTTTTACTAGTTATTATTTGCTAAATATTGTTTAGTTTAGTTACTATTAGTAATAGTAATAGTTTTAGTCTTTTCATACTTTGGTAAATTTTTAGGTGCAGAAATCAAAAATATCAATGTATTGTGATTATGTTTACATCAATTGGGTTATAAATAGTCTACAGAAGATTTCATTTTCTAAAGATTTATTCAATTATTGTTGAACGACCAACTGATTGCTGTTTCCTAACGTTTGCTGTCGCCATGTTGTGTTCTAACTTAACTCAGCCAGGAGGAAAATGGAGCGCCATAATTCATTGATAGTAAACAGATTGTGTGGGGAAAAATAAATCCATTTCTCATCAGTTTGACAGACTAAAACTTAGATTTATAGACATGAAAACAAAGGATATTATATATATAATTGGACATGTTTTAGTTTTATAAACACTATATAGTTTTTCCCAGGTAATGATTTTATTTATTTCAGTTAATGTTTTCTCAATTTCAGTTTTTATTGCATTAGTTTTATTTAACTATAGTAACTTTGGTTCAAAGAGTCCAATCCCAATGGGATCTGGTTCTGGTCAGAATAAAGGACAACTGAAAATGTTGTTAATCCTTATAAGTCTGAATGCAGCCGATGACATACAAGACGTACAACTTTATCTGGCGCATCAACATGAATTTCCGAGAGGTTGAGATGTGGGCTGGTTTGTTAGCTGGTCGGGTTTTATGTTGTTTTTGGGCTGGAAACTTTCAGTCAAACCTGGCAACCCTGGCTGAGCGCTCCCTCACTCCGGCTGGGAGACAAGCGGGTCGTTTTCAGAAGTCCGGTCGACCTGCTGCAGTTTTATGGGAAGTATTGTGATCTCACAGGCTCTCCCAGGGGGGTCAGCGTTTACAAGGGGCCGATATCGCTGCTGATTTGATCTTCTTCTCTTTCACGGCCCCTCTTGGGTTTTCATCAAAACTTTTTTTGCCCCTCGCCACATGAAGCCCTGGCAGAAATGTGAGTCTGCTTCCATGAAACGGACATCATACGTGAAGGCCGAGACGTTGATTGGAAAGTGGATAGTTGAGAGAGCATCTTATGAACTAAACTACATGAGAGGAACTCTTAATCTCCACCAACTCTTACTTCAAACAGCTCAGCCAATATTTAAAAGCCATTCCTGTCCAACACACATAACTATTATGGTTATAGTTATTTCAGTTAGCAGAATAAATCATAAATGTGCCCATGGTGAGCTTCTGTCATTTTAAAGGAGAATTATATGATCTAAAGTTTAATTTTATTTCATTTAGCAGCTAGAGAACTACTGATCTCTGTTCACAGAAGCTTTTTATTATCAGAAATAATCAGCATAATATGAAACTTCCTTCAGAATGTCAAATTTTTATATCAAATATTAATGTAAGGCAGAGTTTATAAGAGCATGTGTAGAGTGTGGCTGAAACTTTATGAAGGCAGTTTTTTTGTGCCACTGACTGATCGTTTTATTGTTATTATCTACGTCTCCTCCGAAGTGGGAAGATTTGTTTCATAATTAGACCAACAGAATGCCTGAAAACTGAAATTTCTTGCCCTTTTTGTTTATTACTGAACTAAAATGCTAAATGTCACTGTAGCCATTAAACCGATTCATAGAGTAATAAAATGTCAATAAAGTCTTTACAGTATCTGAGATAAAATCACATACTGTTCATGTCTAAAATAAAAGTTTAACAGAGTCAGCTTAATATGGTTTTTTCTCAGTATAAGATGATAAATTTGTTATCAGAATAGTTAGCTTGTACAATGTTGAGCGCCTACAAAACCAGAGGATCTGATTGGTTGATCTGCAAGCACAAACAATTTAAACCAATCACCTTTAACTTTACCAAACGTCATAATGAATTATTCCTTACTGAAGCATTACCTATCAAAGTCAGTGTGGAACCAATTAGATACCAGGGGTGACTTAATAAGCCAAATTAGTCGCATTTCCATTAGTTTTTTAAAATATTTTTTTATGCAAGTTAGAAAAAGTTGATGGAAATGATAAAACTCAAAATAAATGTCTTCCTTTTTCCAGAAACGTTTAGCACTTTCCTATGTGGTAAAAGAAAAACAGAAACACGTCTGCTGAATAAGTTCTGATGTGATGAACTTTCCCAGTTCAGCCGTCCGGCTCGGAGAGGAGGACTCATTTTTCTGAGGCTAGTTTGCAACTTCTACTTCCTGTTTATCACAGCCATCCGTAGTGCCAACATTTGACAAATTCATGCTTTGCCGAACGTGGCTGTTTCACCTCAAAGCAGTCGACAGAAACAAGCTTAAGTTTTTGTTTCTTTTTGACCAGATGAAATTACTTTATGTAAATGAAGATCACATGTGGGGTTCCTCAAGGCTCAATTCTCAGGCCAGTTTTTTTTATTTATTTTTTTAGGTCTACATGCTCCCCTTAACTCAGATTGTTGATAAAACAAGTCAAACGACAGCTATGGCAGCTTTTATTTATGTCACATGACCAGAACAGCCATTTGCTCATGATGTGAGAAATCAGCCTGAACTGGTTTTAACATTGTTATTAAATCAACCAACAACCATTGTGAAAATATGAGCAGAACAAAATGTTTTCTATCAAAACATGACGGGAAAAACTGGTGCATGATTTTATTTCAATGTAGAAGTTAAACTGTTTATAGATCTCAGCTGCGTCTCATTCATATCCTGCCTGTCCTTAAATTACATTTGTGTTTTAATGTGATCTGTCAATTTGACCAGTTCTATGAATGACCTTACATATAAACAGTGCCTGACAAATGAACGTGGCTTTAATCATTTATTTAATGAACAATTTGTTTAAGATAGTTTCTATGGAATCTGATTTTTTACTTAATTTGCTGTTTGACATCATGAATGAGAGAAACAACACTTGCTTGCTGTGTTGTGTTTCAATATCCTTCTGGATAACAGCAGAATGCACAAGTTATTGTAAACTGATAGGGAGGGCTTATGTGGGGAAATCCCACTGGCACGGCGAGCATTTACTGGTAAACCAAAACACAATGCCAATAATCTCTGTGTCATTAGGAGTGATTTTCCCCCACTCAACCTAATGTGATGACAGAGATAAAACCATGTTGGTCTAACTGTACATGGGAGACTGAGAGGCCATTACCCGGACTAATGATGGGAGCACTGACATGAAGCGACTTATAAAGGTATGTTGGAATGACAACATGGTAGCAGCAGAGCGATTAGCCTTCTAACAGGAAGAGGAGTTCTGCCACTGAATGTCCGCTGAGAAATTTAATGCTTTCAAAAGTTGAATTTTAAAGAGTCAGGAGCAAAGCTGCCAACGGAGGAACGCTTGACAACACTAAGGTTTCACCCTTGCTTGATTTTCTTGTAGGCTAATTTAATGGGGTCATATAAATCATCATGAAATCCCAGCACGACGTGCAGAAAAAAAGCTCTTGGACAGCACTTTCACAAAGATAGCTTTTAGCACAGCAATCGGCGCTTAGCGACATGAAGGGGTGCCGTTCGGGTCATGCATTCATTTTAGGAACAAGAGGAAAGTTGTCACATGCACCAGAGAGAGAAGCCTGCTGCTGTAATTACAGATAACCCTGCTATCGGCGGAGATAACAAGACTTCTGCTGCCGCTCACAGACCTGCAGGAGTGTCTCCAGTCTTTTCAGGGCCTTGTTAAACATGTTTGTCGAAGTTTGGACAAGTTTCTGTTAAAAACGGACAGACACAGCTGAGAGACTCTGGGGTTTGTTTGGTTTGTTGCTGTGTTTAAGCAGATTAATGGCTTCCTGCAATATTCACTTTGTTCAGTGGTTTATATTGGTATTCAACCTCTGAGTCAATATTTTGTAGAGCCATATTTTCCTGCAGCTACAATAGTTTTGGGATAGGAAGTTGTGTCAGTACTTTTGAGCTCTTGTGACAGATTCTCAATTGGATATAAGTCTAAACTTTGACTAGGCCAGGGGTGTCCAAACTTCAAAGAAGAAAAAGAAAAGGACAAAAGTCAGGCTAATAAAGTGATCAGATTTTGGGGGGATTTTGTTTAGTAAAGAAATGTTCATCTTTGTAGATCCAAAACTTTAAAAGGATTTTGCACATTTTGCTGTTTCAAAAGAAAGGCATCTAATTTTAAAATTTTAGGCTTAATTAGACAAATTTATTCTCATTAATCAGAACAGGATTTGGGTCACTTTCTTTCTAAATGCTTGCTATATTTAGCCAAGTTTAATAAATTACTTGGGGGGTGCTGTGGTGGCGTAGGGGTTTAGCACATCCTTCCTCTCAGACTACTTTTGAATCAGGGCCACTAGAGCCAACAAAAACCTTGAAAAATTAAAAAAAGTTTAATAAAAGCAGCAAAGTCGTTTTTTCAGTAAAATTCTCTGGATAAACATTATTCTATATTATACAAGTTTCATTATAAAAGAACGAATCATCTCAGAAGTGAAGAAGAGTTTGAATAAGAGATGAAACAAATGAAGAAGTCCAGCTTTACTGAAACACTCATGAAAACATGAATTAGACGTGTTTCCATCTACAAGTTTAGAGAAAATCAATCAGCCTAAGCAAATCATAATTTCATCAGATGTTGATGCAATGCTTGGTCTGATAAACAAGATGTAGAGAATGCAAACTAGAATAAATCTGGACGTTTCATGCCTCTGGTAAGGGACAGTCAAAACTTATTCACCAAATGTGTTTCCATTTCTCCTTTAACTCATTAACTCTCTTTCAGAAAAGTTGGAAAACTCAAGTGAAAAGAAATAAAGAAGTTACTGTCTGGGTGTGGCGTGAATTTAGCTACTTATATCAATGCTTTTATTCATGCTATACATCAAAATGTGCATAACATGGCCATCACTTTGCATGCAGCCTGAAAACATTTTTGTCAGATCTAAGCAGATCACCTTCTAATGTTTGCTGCGTTTCCTACACAGCTTCTGCCAAACTGCAGACAGGACTTCTTATGGTTTCTTCCAACAACGGCTTTTTCCTGTTACTCTCCTATAAAGAGCAGATTTACGCAGTGCTAGCTAATAGGTGTCCTCTCCACAGAGTTTTACAGCTGAGCTGTAGATCTCTGCAGCTCCTTTCAGAGTTACAGCTGAACACTTGGCTGCTCCTCTGATTAATGCTCTCCTTGCCCAGCTTGTCAGTTCAGGTGGACGTTCATGTCTGCAGTTGGTCCGTCCTCTCTTCATGTTCAGATGATAGACTGAGCCGAGCTCAAAGTTTGGGACGCGGTTTTAGAAACTAACCCTGCTTTAAAATTCTCCACAGATTTCTCTCCTTAGTCTTCATGGTGCTGATTGTCCTCTTACAAACCGCTGGACCCAAACCAGCTGCACTGTGACGACGTATGCTCCTGTTTTCATGGGGTTTTGTTTAGGGGGTGTATGCAGGTGTAACGCGGAAGAGTGACTGCTTTTAGAAGGCAGTGTGCATTTAAAGTAAATATGTCGGAAGAAACATCTGAAGACATGAGGCCTCTGCTCGCTGCATGCCGGTGTTGTGCTGCATGTCAAAGTGTAGCGTAATAAAACCAGAATGAGCCACTGCCACCCCACGGAGCTGCAGTCGCTTAATGTTTCATAAACGTCATTTGGAGGTAATTCAGTAAGCCCCCTCATGAAAAAGAGATGAAATACAGATTGCCACTGGGTATATTAACACCTGTCACATCAAGCCAATATCACATTGCATTGTTGTAGTTATGGGACTTTCTATTATTTTGTCAACTCCCAAAACGTCACCTTGCCCTCTCAGTCTGTAATTACCTCATCAAATAAAGGATAAAAAATAAATAAATAAATAAAATGGGATTTGTGGAAGCGGAGGGAGTGGAAGAGAATAAAAATTTCAAAAACGGAGAAGCCTATCATCACATCAAACATGTGTGAGACGTGTGACGGTTAGAAGTTAGGGGAGCGAAGCCTTGGGGCATACAATCAATATTACATTTTCCATCGCCACCTTCATAGCTATTGTAAATGGCTTGTGTCAAAAATAATAACAGGTTGTATCAGGAACCTTGGGTTTGCAATTTGGCTCTTTGTGCTTGGAGGCCCCATTTCTGCTCTGCACCACTTGGTGTTAATGGCGCCTCAGTGGCAGAAAGTGTTGGCACCACACCTCCCTTCTCTTATTCTTTCCTCCTCCGAATCTCTTCACACATGACAGTTGCATGAAATGTGCAGAGAATGTGCACATGTAAAAGCAAATTCTTACTGCTAAAGATAATTAGCCCTTTGTGCAGGTTTCAGCTCTCAGCGGTGGAATGGTATTATTAGCAGGGCGTGAGAGATTAAATCTAGTCTCACTTCTGTTGTCATAGCACTCAAAGCAGCAATAAGCAAGATGATATGCAGTAATATGCACACTGGAGGGACAAACTCCTCTTCACTGGAATCAGAGCTACTTCTGCTCAGAGAGGGGTACTTAACTAAATTCTTCTTTTTTTAAAGACGGCTTGATTGCTTTTTTTTCATCCAGCTATTTTCTCGTGTGTTGATCATTCACTTTCAGTCCACACAGACTAAAGTCTAGAAAATCTGCTCAAGTCTCAAAAATCCGAAAAAGATGTTTATGTTTGTTTGTGTACTGAAGATTTTCTGATTATTTCTTTTTACTTAGTCAAGCTGTAAATTTAGATAGTTTGAAATACAAAAACTTTTGTATTTCAAACCAGAAGTGAAACCTCAAGCTTCAGTGTGGTAGATGTGATTTACCAATTCATTAACAATCCAAAGCCTTTCTGTTGATAATTTGACAAAATCAGCAGCAGAGTTAGCAAAACTCAACAATATGAGTGAAAGGTTTCACAAAGAATCACTTCCTGAAGAGTGAACCGTACAGGAAGCTGTTGTGATAAATTTGACCTTGTTGACTGTTTTACACTTTGTTGTAACACATGTTGTGTCGTTGCTATACGGTGAGTAGCAACACGGCTAAAGTTAGCCTCTGACATTAGCTTCTGTTGGTGTACTACTTTAGCGTTAGCATTACGTTAGGTACGCATTACCACCACCAACTGAACCATAAACAAATGCATAAAAATAAATAAATAAAATTAAAATTGGATCCTTTTATACATCTTCCACTGTTTTTAAAAAATCAAATATAGTCTGATATTCTCTGCTTCCTGAGTTTTTCTGCAATAAATCAAGAACGTCCAATTTCATTTTCATATTACCAAGGTTCTTAATTAACTAGCTGGTGGCACTTGATTTATTTAGGAGTGTTAGAGTAAAAAGGGCTGATTTTGTTCAGATTCTTTTTTTAGTGTTTAAAGCAGTTAGGCACTACTTTGTTTCAGTTTATCTGATCAAATCCACATAAACACACTGAAGTTTGTTGTGTACAGTAAAAGTATATATAAAAGAAATTCAAGGCTATGGATACTTTTGTAAGCACCACCAGTTTCAGTAAATATGCCAATATAGTTATATCAGCTATAAGCAGAGATCCTGTGACTAATCATCCCAGATCTGCCTGGTGGCTGACTTTTTCTTTTTTTAGCTTCCTGCAGAAGCTTTTTCATTCTCGTGCCTCTGTCTGTTCGGGGCTTTAAACCTGATTTCTCTTTATCTGAGGAGGAATCTGCAGGAAGTCAGAGTCCCTGCTTGTCTCAGCTAATTGTGCTTGTGTTTGTGTGCGCTCATGTCTGTGTGTTGTGAAGAAGGAGGCGAGTTGAGCGTGTGCCAGCTGCCGCAGGATGCAGCAGAGCACGTCAGGACAAGAGAGGCAGACACACGGAGAAAACCGACAGACACAACAGCAGCATCTCACAGAAACAAACAACCAGAGCGCTTACGCAAACTGGCTGCAACACAGAGGGCAGAGGTGACATTTAACCCCGCTGTCATATGTGTCAAGAACGCTCACACTGCGTGAGAGCTGCATGTGCTTAAACATCTTGTCAAATGGGTATGAATGAAATTCTATAACATACAGATGTTAAGGAAACATTTGTAAAGTGACGTCCAGTTTCTCCTTTAGGCTTTTTAATAACAAGCAGAAATGTTCAGACCTGCTCCAGCTGGAGGTTCACTCCGTCGTTTTGCAATATGAGAAACGGCTCCAAAGGTCGGCTGAAGGAGATGACCTTCCCTAAATGAAAGCTGGCCCTTTATTTGCAAGCCTCAGAGAACGCTGTCTACGGAAGTGAGAGTGGGTGGTCTGCTGCTCGGTTTATACACCTCTCTCTCCACAAACAGCTCAAATTTACATCTTTTTAATGGCCGCTGTGTCCACTGACTATTGTAAATCAAGAGAGCAGTTTTAACCTCGAGGACTCAGTGGGGGTTAGCGCTGAGGGCTCAGTCTGTAAAACACCCTGGAGAACAAAATGCTTCAGATTTCTAAAGGTCACCCATTGAATTTTGAGTCATTTTAGGCTTAGGTTAAGTCTCAGTCTCAGTCTTTAAAATAGAACGAAGGCAAACAAATAATGTCGACTTCCATCCATCTTCCATACCTGCTTAATCCCTGTCTGCTCAGAGGGGCTGCTGCTTTCCTCCAGCAGCCAGTGGGTGAAAGGTGGGTTTGCTTTAAAACAGACAGGCAGCCAGTCCGTCACTGGACAGACGACCGTCCACATCTACACCTGATTATCCTGCTGAGAGCCTGTGCATGTCACAGGAAGAGATGGAAACTCCACTCTGAAAGACCCTAGTTAGGAATACAAAGATCTGTCTATCCACAAAGACAATCCTTGTAAATATGAAATTAATAAATCTATTCCTCTCATGCTTTCCAGTCTGCTTTTGGTCAAACTGACACACTGAGACTGTATTGTTTTTCTGCATCTCAGCAGCTGCATCCCTTTACTAATGTGCACGAAACATTAATATCCTGCTAATATTTTAAAATTGTGCCTTTCCTACTAAATAAGAAAAAAACATTAAAATCACAAAAAACATCTTCGTCATATTTTCCACCAGCAGTAACATCTGTTTGCTGATCACATGACTCTTGTGTTTCCACTGCAGTTTTGTGAAATACATTAATTTTGATGCAGCTGAAAAACCACCTTCTGCAAAAACGTTTTATGAAAAAGTTTTTTTTTAAATTTTCTAGTTTCCATTAAGCTAATTTATTTTTATAATTTCAGTTTGCACATTTATATGATGAGTAGAAACACAGCTAGTGCTAATCTGCTATGCTGGTTCTGATCTCACTGGGATGACTGGGTCCACTTTACAGGTGTAATTATGAAATTATGACAAAACAAAGATGAGATGTGGAGTTCCTCAAGCCAAGGCTCCACTCTCTGGTCACAAAAAAATAAACAACTGAAAGCAGAAACATATTCAAGTCAGTTATAATGATTCTTCTTACATCAATATTGGTGACTTTTAGTCCACTGTTCTATGCAGAATTGTTCTAGTTTTGCCACATCCCAAGCTTTTCAAGCCCATCCTCAACTGGATTTCAGTATTTACTTTGAGTAGACCAATTCCAAACCTTCCCTTTGCTTTTGTAGCCATTCAGGTCTGGACTGGCTGCTTGCTTTGGATCATTGTTCTGCTTCATGACCCAAATGTGTTGAGTTTAGAGTCACAAATTGATGGCCTGACATTCTTCGTCAGGAGTTTCTGCATGAGACCACAAATTCACGGTTTCATCGGTTACAGTAAACGCTCTGAGTCCTGAAGCGGACCATGTTTGGTGTGATGCTCTTTTTCTGTTTGCTCTGTCAGATTTAAGCTGGATCGTTTCTGATGTGGTGTTGGAGTAATTCGCGGAGGTAGAACACGTCTGCAGTTGTTCACCACTGTTCCATGGATAATGGTTCCCACAGCCTTAGAAACGGCTTTCTAGAGTTAGAGTAAATGCTTCTAGATTAGGCCTAGGCCTTTCTAGAGTTTCAGGTTTTTTGTTTCACATCTGTTCTTGAATTTCTGTAGATTGGGGCATAATTTTGTACTTTTTGACAGCTCATTAAATAAAGTCTCACTGTTGTATTTCTATTTCTATTTTTGAAGGATATTGTGCATAAAATACTCTCTCCTTACAAGGGGCAAGTGGAACCAGAGGTCACTGAGCCTCCTGTTGATGCTGCCAACTCTGCCGTCATGTTGGACATTTATACAAAGTAGAATTTATTGGCAAAAATAAAAAATCAGCAAAAGAGTAAAATGCTGAGAGAGTTATTTTGGGCTGTTGCGTCCACTGGATTTTAGTAGTTTATTTTCATTTGATTGGCCAAAAAGATCCATACTTGACCTACTGCTGCTGTCAGGAGCAAAGTTTTATTGAATACTTTAAAGGCAAATTTAGATAACATTATAATTTGATAAAAGAGTAAAGGTAAAGCAGTAACTGCAAAAATACAGCTGACTTTACACTGTAAAATGATGGAGGTCGTGATTGAAAAACATTTTTTAAAGCGTCAGTTTTCATCTGTCACTGCTTCATCAGTGTTGATGAGATTATTTCCAAACCTGCTTCCATAGAGTGAGAAACATGGGCTTGACCTTATGCAACCATATAAAACATTGTTTCCACCCCAGTATCATAATTCTCCATCCACATGTAGTGCTGCTGCAGTGAGGTTATCGATTAAGCTCCTGCAAATATGGTGAGGTAAGGTACGGCACTTAGGAACTTCTGCACAAATCCATCCTAAATCACAAAAATGGAGAAGGGCTAGTTATTGGCAGGACTGTCGCTCTTTGGACGGGTGAGTACTTTTGCATTCACTCAGTGTTTAATCAATGAATAAAAGTGTCTATCCATTCAAGTATTGATGTTTCCTATGACAACTGCTTATCCACATGGAGCAGGGAGACACCAGAGGCCTTTCAATCATCCGCCAGCTGGAGGAGGACAGAGGAGAGCCGGTGAGGTGACACTGGATTCTCACTGCATGCTCAGTTATGCCACTGCCACAATGCGAGGTAAATCAGAGGAGTCAATCACTGTACACACACACACACACACACACACACACAGGGTGTGAGAGCACGGCTTGGTCATTCCCTTTTAGTGGCAGTTAATCAATATTGCTCCACTCCTTCTGCTCTGCAGCCTCTGACCAACAACAATAACTAACAATGGAATGATTGCAGCCACCATAATGGAGCCCATTCTTATCAGAGAAGGAGGGCTTGCACTGAGGGCCTCCGCTGTCTGAAACGCTCGTCTGCATGTGAACACAAACAGGTACAGTAAGGACTCGATACTGCATCATCATGCAGAATGTCCGCTCACCTTATTAAAGTCATGTTTAGACACGTATCGACCTCGCTGCAGAGCTGATCAATCTGTGGTTGGGAAATACAGTCAGGCAGAGTTGGTTTCTGAAGTACATGAGTGAGGAAACAATGTTTGCGTCGGCTGAGATGGAGTTTACTGCCGAGCTGTACCTGCTGAACCTTTCAGCTCTGTAACGCAATGTTTAGAGTATTTTTTGAGGTGAAACAAAGTAGTGCATAACTGTGAAGCTGAACATTGATCTAAAAACATTTCTAACTACCTATTGTAAAAGTTCAAACACCAAATTTACCTTAATGTTCATTAATATGAACTTCTTGCTACAGCCACAGAAGTTAACATCCATGTCTCATCCTTACGTGTGTTTTTGAGGCGATAGCCAATCAGCAGCAACAAATCTGAATGGTGTTTCTGGATTGGATGGTATGGGAGTGCCAGCCAAAAGTCTGTCAAGTAGCTTTATGTTAAGTACTTTAGCTTTCCAAACTGTCCTTTTTTCAAAATATTTCAGATATGCTCTATGAAAAAAATCACAGAAAAGGTCATGAATAGGTAAATCCACAAATACTGAACTGTTAACAATAATCCGGTTTATTTCAGCTGTTTTCAGAAGTCCTCAATCTGTTACCCCTAAATAAAATCTACAGCTTGTCTTGCAACAGGATTCAAACCCAGGACCTTCTTCCGTCTTGCTGCTACCAACTATTTTCTAATTATCTCATGAATATAAATCCCTTTATGCTTCTGTCCTTTAACTGCTAACATGATGATGAAATCCTGTAACCATTCCACCAGCATCACTTAACATTTCATGAGTAATATTGCTGCTTAATCTCTGCGATGCTGTGAAAGATCTCTGAGAGGATGGCAACATAATGAAGGCACACATCTTCTCACTCAGCATCTTCGATATTAATATTTTCATCCTGTAATAACTAAAAGCCATTTCATTACTCATTAATCAGCATCTGAAGCTTTTCAGTACACACAGAAATATGATCCTATGATTTCACAGGAGGAGCAACGTCTAATGTGACAACAGCTGGCCGGGTAATGAAATGCCTCGCACATGTTGTCTGTCAAGGTTCCTTTCATGAGCGGCAAAGCAGCAGAATGGGCAAAATGATGAAGTGGCCTAATTCCAAGCTGTGTGATACAGACGTTGCATCAATGCAGTGTGTCTTCAAGGCCTTTGTGACAATCAATACTTAAAACAACAGCAGGAAAATATGTGGAATCAGCACCTTTGGAATAAAATGGCTTCAAAATTGATTTGCAGAAGGTTCATTCAAGCATTCAAAGGGATTTAAACTGTGCACAACGTCGCCAGTCTTATTACTCATCAAATTCTTATCAACCTGTGGGGTGGGGGCGTTCAGGGTATATTAAAGTGAATAAGTGGTAAATAAGACAAGTCAGCATAAAACAGAACATTCTGAACTAGTCGAAGCATTTACTCTGATTTATGCCTGTGGTCATCTGTGTGAGAATTTGTTTGTGTAGGTGCATACGTGTTTGCGTTTTCTATGTGTGCTTAAATCAATGGTCATCCCCTGATGCATGATGGCCTCATAAATCATTGTTTGTTGATCACTTGTCAGGAGGCGGGGGCCTTATGGCGTTCTCCTAATTATTCCAGCTCACAGCCCCGGCGGATGAATAAGGACGGGAATGCCAAAGCAAATCAAGGCAGCGCACTTCGCAGAAATACGGCTGTAAAGGTAGTTCTGGGGGGGTGGGAGGGGTTCAGGCCACTGGAGGAGGAATGGGGTCTGAGTGTTTCTGCTTGGGTTAGGGTGGAGCAAGTTGAAATCTGGGATTCACTGAAGTGAGAAATCCACAGTATAAGATATCAGTCACGCAATTTCAATGTCCCAGGGAACCCTGTCACGGCAGGAACAAACCGCCTCCCTGATTGGCAGAGCAAAGAAGCAAATAAATCTATTCCTGTGACATTTAACCATCTCTTTAAAACTATTATGAACAGTTGTTATAGCCCGGTTCTTCTCTCTGCAGCCTCTGTAACCCTGTTTTTCCGAGTTTAAAGGAAACATGCAAAGGCATCAGTTTTTAAGCAAAGAAGTGTGCAATGACAAATCCTGTCAAATGGTTGGGCTAAGTGGTCAGAGTGTAGTATTGGCTTTCAGTGTCATTAACTTTCCAGCAGTAAGCATGTTTCTGTCACCACTGACCAAATTGCTTTAAAGGTCCAGCAATTACACGGCTCAGGCTGATGCTTCAAAGCTGAGCAGAGCGTCTACAGTAAGTCGTAATAGGATTATTAGAGATGTTATGTGAAGGCAACTTCCATCTTACTCTGATATTTGGAGAGGAATTGTTGCATTTTTCTGTGTCATCCAACTGATCCACAGGTTAATTAGTGGATTACACTTTAGAATTACCGAATCTGTAACACGCAGTTGAAACATTCATTTAATAACACAGGTTATTTTCTACTATACTATTTTTCTTTTAGATTTTGTGGCTCTGCAGCCATGGAGAGTAAAGCTATGTTAGCTTCAGGCTTTAACAGGGTTTTAGTATGTTTAGGTCCAGCTGAGCACTCAGGGTCAGTGCAGTCTCTGCTTCTTCATGATGTTTTCAGCTTGATGTGTGTTTTGAAAATAAACGAGCAGAAATCTTTTGATCTTATCACTTTGGTGCAGCGTTTGAGCGGACCATCTCTGTTGATGCTTCTGGTGTTGAAAAATCAATTTTTGCCAGCAGTTGGGAGCAAATGTTTACTCATACTGATTTTAATTTTAACATATGCAGTGCATAAAGTATTCATACACAACATTTCTCTGACATTAAATCTTTGAGTTTCAGTGATGCTAAATATGCAGTGATTACTTTTATTCACACAAAGCTATACTAACAGCATGCGAGCTTTAATATAAATGCAGAAAAGTCAGTAATATTTGATATAACTAATATTTTACATACTCGTCCATAACATCTGTGCAATGTGAGTGAAACTCCTTGTTTTTTTGCACCCAATCTTGGCCCATAAAGTTGATTCTGATTCTAATATTTGAATATTAGGTGAAAACATTTGTTAAAAAGACAGCAACCATTTAGAAAACAGCTTTCATGCCAAATAAAGCAAACACAGCCACATAACTCTTTTTGCTTTTAGGTTCGTGGTGCTGCTGCTGTATGGAGGACCAAAACTGACATAATAAGAAATAAAAGCATAAATATATATTTAGTTTTTCCTTCTCTTTACACATGAGTTTCTGTCAAGAAATGTGTATATTTTCTTTTTCATTTCCCCTAAACATGCATTTTTGTCAAGAAAAGTAGATTTTTTTTGTCTTTTCCTTATACAAGCCCTCCTTCTGTCATTGCCTTCTCTCCTTTTTCTATTTGTCCTTTTTCTGCTTTTCCTTCTTCTACTTGTCCTTTTTCTGCTTTTCCTTTTTCTACTTGTCCTTTTTCTACTTCTCCATGTGCATTTTTATGTTAATGAGAAGAGCTTTCTTCTGTGTCCAGCTCCTTTGGAACCAATCAGTTGTTCACAAGGCAAGACATTTATTAACATTTGTTTGACAGGAGTGTTTGGTTTGGAAATTTGTTGACAGTCCCTCAGTGAACCTCTGAGCGCTTGAGAAAGGAGCTCGAGAACGGCTGGCTGAAATTAGCGTTCATAAATCGGATCAACCTTGAGCTAAACGCCGCTTGCAACTGCACAAGACTTAAACACCCCACAACGTCTTACACAGTGACGTTGGTTCCAAAAGTTCTATCGGCCAATAGTAGATGAGCTGGACACAGAAGGAAGCTCTCCTCATTAACATAAAGATGCACATGGAGAAGCAGAAAAAGGACAAATAGGAAAAGGAGAGAAGGCAATGACAGAAGAAGGAAAAGACAAAGCAAAATATCTACTTTTCTTGACAAAAACACGTTTAGGGGAAATGAAAAAGAAAATATATACATTTCTTGACGGAAACTTGCGTGTAAGGACAAGGAAAAGCTAAATATATATTCATGCTTTTATTTCTTATGTCATTTTTGATCCTTCATTCCACTGCATTTGTCGATACTTAAAAGAAATGTGATCAATAACTGCATATTATTTACGCACATTATTCTTTTCTTTATCAGAAGCTTCTCAAAATGTTGCACATTGGAGAAACTTTCCAGAACTCCCAGTATAAATAGCCGACAGCAGTAAACTAGAACTGGAGGTTTGACTATTGCTTTAACTTTGGAGTCAGAACTTGAAAATACAAGCTAGTTAGTAGCTAATTTCAAGAACTTTTGTAACATGTTGCTGTTTGTGATACATTTAATGAGATGCAAGCCTTCAGGACGGCTAATAAACTGGCTTAATTGCAGGTTATCACTGAGCTTATGCTGGGAAGCCATGATGAGTTTTCCATTTGGTATGAAGTAGAGATCTGAACTTACAACTTGAGAATTTTGACTTGTGAGTAAAAAACAAGCACAAAGCTTCAGGCTTGACTTAGTTACGCAGTGGTAAAGGATAAAAACCTTTTTGTGTCTTTTGCTTTCTCAGTTTTATGTCACAATAAGCTAATAAACTGCAGTGTTGTGATGCCAGGAACACTCAGTATTTTATCTGGTGATACTTGTTATAAAGGTTTAAATCTAAACCAGTGTGCATCGAAGCAGTATTCATGTGAAGGAAGGGCCCAGTCAAAGCCCAGAATCAAATCCAGTTTAGAATCTGTGGAAATACTGGACAATTAAAATCTGCTTTAAATTAAAAGACCTGAAAATGAAAATCCGGTCGGTGCATGTAGAGACCAGAGGTGGTAGAGTTCCCAAAACTTATACTGAGGTAAGAATAAAACTACTTTATGTTTTTACGTAAGTAAAAGTACAAAGTAGTTGTTCAAGAAATGACTCGAGTAAGAATAGAAACATATTTGGTAAAAATACAACTGAGGAACTGATTAACTGATCAAAACATCAATCATTTAATATTTGAAAATGACATCATCATACGGACCAAAATATAAAGTCATGTGGAAACTTGACTCAGTGCCTGCAGAAGCTTTGGGAAGTCTTCGTGCTCGTTGCAGAGCTGCAGCCTCTCCTCAGAGGAGATGTTGGTTTTGTTGACCTCCAACAGAGATCTGCTGTTCCTGAACACACTGACTGTTCTTCCCAGAAACCAGAGAGACGAGGGTCTGCGTCCCGTCGTTGCTGCTGCAGCGCCACAGCTTCCTGGGTGACCTACATTTCTCTCCAACAACATATTTCTTAATGTCCCTTCATAAATCATATCACCAGAGAATGTTGATTCATTTTGTCATCCGGCAGATGTCAGAAATACACAGACGTCTCCGTACTGCTGCAAAGCCAAAGCAATTTCACAAACTCAGAGTCACAACAGGGCATTCTCTCTAACGCAGCTGCTGCGACTGTCCATGCATGGTTCTGTATGTAAACATGCAGCAAGAGGCTGTCATCCAGCAGTCTAGGTCAGAGATTTTATGTGGGTCCACAAGCTGAAAATATATAATTTAACAATCTGAGTTTCATTTCTGACTTCAGTTTGTTGTGCAGACGTCATTCTGGAATCGTTCTGACACCTAATAAGCCACCATAACTCTACGCACAGCTTTACTCAGACATATTTCAACAAAGTGATCACCCAAATGCTATAGACAATGGATGGATGGATGAAATAGAAATAACGTTATTGTCCTTCAGAGGGAAATTAAAGATGAATAGATGGTGCTTGTTTCATCTCACCAAGTTGGTGCACAACTTCACACAGACACACTCAGCCCCGCCTCTCTCATTCAATCACTGCATCCTTTAAACCTGCATCCTTAAAGAAAACATATCTATGAATGTGTGAATTAACAGTAAGTGAATACATAATCCTTTAAATTCATTCAGTGAGAGCAGCACCTTTAGTTTCGTTTGCAGTTGATTAAGAAAAGACAAACAGTAGGTTCCCTTTTAAGACATCAGTAGCTTGTTTTGCATCATAGAGCTCCATTTTGTTCCATGAGAAATTGGCACAAGGCAAACAAAACCACAATAACGGAAAGGCAAAATGAAAATCTCACAATACATTTACGTGGATTAAACCCTGGTTTATGTATATTAAATATATGACATGCAGTGCACTGGATGATTAGAATATTTAGAAATACAGCAAATTTGTTCTAGATATGAACTGTTTATGCACTTTAGTGAATGCTGTTGAGCAATTTGCCTTTCCTGGTGTTTAACAAGAGCAGTGAAACTAATTGGGGTTTGTGTTTGTGGGCGGGGCTTGCCGAGGTTCTGGAGCGCTGGCCTCTCAGATCCTTACAGTAACACTGAAAGTTGTTTTGGCTCCTCTGGTTGGACAGCGCTGTTAAAACCTACCATGCAGTTAATGGACTTTTTGGCAGGAGTTGTCATGTTATAGAGGCAATCCTGGGAGAACATTAATGTGTCTGAGTGTCTCCTCTGCTAATCACTGAGGTTAAGCATCCAACTGAAAATTGTTTGATGTTTCCATTTTAGAGAAATATGCATTACTTTACCAGGAAGTCCAAATTATTTCAAAGAATGAAGCTGCAAATGCCATCATGGTTTGGACTAAAAGTTTTCACAGAAAACACACTGCATACAGTTTGGATTCAGGTGGTGGTGAAAGTTGTAATCATGATTTACAACATATGAATCTCAGTTACAGTTAATAATAAATCCTTGTGCCTCTTTGAATAAGTAAGACATGAATAACTCAATAAGTGAAACATGGGTTACCTTACTGAACTAATTCATAAACAGCTCTAAAAACCCATCAGTTCGGGTAAATGTAAAAATCAACATTAGAACAACTTCTTCCTGTTATCCAAGTGGCCTAACCACAATAAAAAAACATAATCTGCTAGAAAATTTGTGGTGAAGAAACCTGTCAGGAAGAGCTGAGTCTGCAAATATTGACACTCCTCAAAATGGCTGCTGTTGAAGACTGAATCAAATCTGCTTTAAGGGTAAAATAGAAACACGTCTATAAAGACTTGAGAATTGTAACAATAAAAAAAGTAAAGTTTGAAATAACATTTAAACTCTTCTGCAGGTAGAAGGTCTGCCTTTAACCAAGTTCAAAAAGTCACTCTAAAGTTTAGCTTCTCTGCACCGGAGAGAAAACTGACCTTTGACCTGACATTTAAGAACACCAAACTCTGAACTCTGGTGAGCTTAGTAAGAATGAAACTGCAGATTTGATTTGTAGTTTCATTTCAAGAGGACATATGCATTGCTTTATCTTCTTGTTTCATAAATCATATTTTAAAAATATATATTAGAAAAATGTTATCACAGATGGTAAGAATCTGTAGATTCTTAAATAGAGCAGAATGATGATCAGATCAAGTTGCTGCAGATTTTCTATTTTTAATATTTTCTTCAGTTGAAAATGTGAATTTTAACAAGGGTGTGTTATTTTTTTCTAAAATGTTTATTACAAACCAAGAGTTGAGCTTCGTTTAGACTGAAAGTGAATTCCAGCAGGTCAGTGGTTGAGTCCGTCCTAAAGAGGCTGCATGGAGGAGGCAGCGATAGCAATCACTGCAGTCTCAGGCCCAGTAGTAAGCAAGCCATGCTTCCTGTTTGGCTCCCTGGAGGATTCTGTGTGCTAATTATTTACCGAAGCCACAAAAAGGATCAAATGGGACCCAGTATGGAATAAAGAGGGGGTACCCTGATAGGGCACGCTGGGTTACCAGGCAAGAGGGGGAGGGGAGCAGAACAGGCAGGAAACTTGAGGTGCATAATGGTGGAAGTAAAGTGGAGGAGTGTAGTTCACTGGTGAGTCAGAAAAGGTGGGGCCACTGGAGGACACAGCGGTATTAGATTTCAGATGCATATGAATGACCAACTGCTGGCTTTGCTCTAGCTTTAAGGGGAAATTGCATTGGCTATCCTTCAGCTGCAGTTTAGAATCTGGATGACTGGTTGTCTTAATCCCCGGGTGCGGAGGCAGGGGGTCATGAATGTCTGTTGTTTGTATCATTAAAGTGAAGAGTTCCAGGAGACTAGGCTACCTTTCTGTCTCTTTTTTTGTGGGGGTTGGTTTCAAAGCTGCCTGCTTGCGCCATAATTAGAAACATTACCCTCATGTGACTGGCTTCAGATCTGCAAGGAGTTAAAATGATGTTCAGTTTCTTTAAAGTGGATTTGCTTCATTGATCTAAGAACAACTAAAAAGGTACATACAGTGGAGCCAGGCCAAACAAAAACACAACTCTGAGCTTGAAATAGGTGGGGGAGGGGCAGGCTGCTGCTTTAAAACTGTGGGTTTGAAATACAAGCAGACTCCAGGGAAAAAACCCCACTGAACCTAGACATCCCTCAGTTTTTAGAGCACAAGAACATATGAACACTAACTGGTGAAGCTGCATGCAGAACCTTATCACATTTCATGGATTTAATGTGATTCTACCAGGCAGGATGTGCAGCTTTTGGTATTTTGAATGATTAAAAATCCTAAAAGTGCTGAGTGTGTTTGTGCTCAGAGAGAAAACACTTCGTAGGAAATCTTGTTAAAACTGCTGAAGTTTTGTCGGATTGAATGGAGATCTTTCTTTTTTATGTCATGCCATTTACCTCTGCAGTCACACTGAGGTAGCAGAGTTCCAGTGAACAGAGTTGAAAAGTAAATTATGAACGTTGTTGCCAATGTTCATAATTCCTCTTTCAAACATTGATTTAAGCCTCAGCTTTAATTTCTGAAAGCAAACAGCACTTTTAATTTGTTCAGTTTCATTTTAGATGAAATCTTACATGTGCATTTTGTAAAATAAGTTTCCACCACAGGTTGTTGATGTGAAAAGAGGCCAGTGGAAAATGCAGTTTTGTGGGCATTCAAGGTGAAGTTCTGACTCCAAATGAAACGCACCACAACAACATGCCTTAACATCGGAGCTCTGGCTGTTTGTTTAGGCTGGTTGTACTGTGGGAAGGTGAACCTCCGTCCTTCGGTCAAGTCTTCTGTAACCTCTAAAAGGTTTTCTTCTAACAGCTCCCAGAGTTCAGCTCCAGTCACTTAGATAAGAAAAATCAAAAATTTCAACAATCAAATCAGGGGAAATCCACAAAGACCAGGAGGATCAGGAGACATACTGGGGGCAACAATAGGACCTGACTTAACTGAGACATTTGAGCTGCAGAGTTGATTACTCAACAAGGAGCAGGTGGTTGGTTAGAAACTGGATGCAGCTGTGAGGGAAGCAAAGTAACTGAAGCTGAACTGAGAGAAAGGAGGGAAATTCACAGAGAAACAGAGAGCAGATTATAAATCCCAAAGCAAAACACAAAGACCAAGCAATAAAAAAGACACTTTTATGGCTTTCTTCAAACATTTTTATTTTTGCCACTCTTCCAAAATGGCCTCATGCGGTTGCATGCGGTTTCCAACAGATTCCTCCACTTGAGCTGTGGATCGCTGCAGCTCCTCCAGATCTCCATCTTAGAAACGCTCTCCTTGCTCAGCCTGTCAGTCATGACAAACATCTTGGTAAGTTTTCGGTTGGTCTATTTTCTCCCCATGACCAGATGATGGATTGAACAGAAGGCTGTGGGATTTCGAAGCTCTGGATGTTGTTTTACAACTTAACTTTACTTTAAACTTCTTCAGAGTGTTCACATAGCAGGTAAATGTCATCCAAATTTGACTTTTTCACTGCAGTCTGAACCACCCAATTCCGATCTTTTTCCTCCGATCTGTTCCACTTCCATGTATGGAAGTCATTTAATGTGTATCCCAGTGTTTCCTGACTGGTCCTGAGAAAACACTGCCCTGAATGTTTTCCATGTTTCTCTGCTTCAGCCACACATGAGTTCAATTGATGGCTGATTAACAGGCGTTTACTGAAGGGCAGTCATCTGAATCTTAAGACAGGGAATCATCAGGAACATGCAGGGCAGTGTGCCTGCAGAACCAGGGTTGGGAAACGTTGACGTATATCCGATGGTTTTCAAACATCTGCAGGCTGAACAGTTATGTCACATTTTATCCGACTTTTACATCATTGACGTGAAACACGCACACATAATTCTGCACAAGAAAAAGGCAGATGTGGTAAATCAGGACGTAAAAAAACAGCTGAAAATGATAATTATGAACTTATGAACTGTCTGTCATCCAAACCCCACCACTCTCATCTCTAACTGCACATCCAAACAGACTGCTCTACTACACACACCAAGAATTTGGATTTTAGCAAAGAATCAGAATTGAGCGTCGGGGCCTCCTGTGTGAACGTAGCCTTCGTCTTCATGATGCTGGTTGTTCTTTAAAGAAGCTCTGAGTCCAGAAACAGAACAGCTGCATTTACTCTGAGCTTAAATTACACACAGTCAGCCTCCACATGCTAACTGGTTGCACTGGATTTTGTTTAAGGACATCAATTTAAAGAGGCTCACTGCAAGTGGAAATCACACTATACTTTTCTTCTGTTTGTTTGTTGAAAAAGCGTTAAAATGCTTTGAAATTTATGGTTCTAAGCTGAATAAATGTGAAAATGTTCAGTTATTCTGACTTTTTTTTGCACTATAATGCAACTTTATAACATTGTGATACTTTTCAACACACTGTTTGGGAGTTTCATGTGTTTTTTATCTTAAAACAGTGTACACATTGTGATTTAATTGGGATGTAAGCAGTTTTTGACCCTTCACTTACATAAAATAAGTTCCTTCTGCTGTAAAGCTTTAAGTTAAATATGGAGTTCAGAGTTCCAATTAAAGCCAAACAAGGTAATGTAAATCCTAAACTGCCTGCAATCAGGCAAACCGGCTTATGTGATTCCACTCTAAACAGAGCTTGATGTCCTGACAAGTTGGCTTAAATTACACTGAAAAGGGAAAAGGCCCCTTTCATTTCCTCCCACTCCCGAAGCGGAGCCAGCAGCGGCTCGCAGAGGACACACCGAAGGCCCCACCAGCACAACGTCACAAACCCGACTCAGCCTGAAGCAACTCAAATATGCAGTTTAGTTCAGAAAGAGAAGCAACCGAGTTTTTGACTTCAGCGCCAGATAAAGTGCATGAGTGATGTGCGACCTCCAGCAGCTCCTCACAAAAAAATAAGTGACCTTCTCCCGGTGAGATCTTCCCACGTGTCAGAAGGGATTCTGCTGGGAGTGATTGAACTGTTTGTTTCCGTGTCGACGGGACAATGGCGCTGCCTGCTTCAGCTGCGCCTGGCGACCTGCTGGGTGTCCTTTCAGCTCCTCCAAACTTTTCTCAGCTCCATTTTGCTGTCTGTGAAAAAATGGAAGAAAGATCTGGAAACAGCAAACCATGCATCACAGCTACAGGCTTCTCATCCATTACCGCCCGTCTTTTACAGAACAGAACTCGGGTTTTACACGCGGGGTGATTCTCATTGTGTTTATTGCGCTTTTCTCCCCTCTTCATTTGCTCTCAGTCATTACGTTCATGCATGTGTGCGTGTCTGCCATGGTGCTAAAACACCATGAGGGAATTAGGGCTTTTGCCACCCCCACCTCTCATAAATGTGAAGGGATAGTAAATATCAGGCAGCAGATGGGGCTGATGCTCCCCCCTCCGCTAGAGGAGAGGGGAGAGCAAATGGAGAGCCATCAAGAGCAGCAGGAGTCGCCCCGGGCCAAGACGGGGGAGCAGAGGACACGGGGACCGGACTGCTGCTCCGCCAGACAATTTTAGAGACAAATTCTCCCTATCAGCAAGGGAACCGCACCCCATTAGGAAGCAGCGCCCATAAGGTCATTCTATCACCGATTTCATACACAGGCATGCCGGTTATAAACAGTGACTTTTCCAATGTAGATTTACGAGACAATAAATAACAATGATGGTCTGCGTAGTTTTTGTTTGGAAGAAATGCTGGTTTCACACTGGAACTAAAACCATCTGCAATATTTTACTGATTTAAATCAAAACAAAATACGTTTTTCTTATTATATCCAGGAAACCTTCATATTATGTCTGACCAAAAAAAAAAAGTGTGATGCAGGAAGGTGATATAAAGTTTGTACGTTATGTACAGTATCTGGGTTCCTTGTGCCTGGAGACCAGCCTGTGTTTCTGCCTTCAGCTCGTCTTCATTGTTGGTTCTGGAGTCTCTCATCTTCCTCCTGACAGCAACCTACAGATTCTCTGTGGTACATCAGCCAAACTCAAGGCCCGCGGGCCAAATCTGAGTGGCCCACGGGCCACTCAGATCCAAACCCCACCAAATCTGATTCAGATTTGGATCCAAACCCCAGATCCAAATCTGAGCCGCCGTAGCTATTTCTGTGGTCCTCTTGTGCAAATAGAACTTCAAAATAACAGCTGTGTGCTTAAATATAATTATTTCTGTCAAATCAAAGCCGTTTTTATTTGCATATTGCAAATATTATTTCACTTTTAGAAAGTTGTAATATTTTAACAGTTTCTTGTTAGTACCTTTGGAGACATTCATGATCTCGGTGGCCCGGATTGCGTCCTATTTTGGCGCGATGAGTTTTACCTTATGCCTAACCCTAAGTTTTGCCCTAAACCTAACCCTTTCGAGGGGGTTTGAAGTTGCGGCCGCATTTATGACAGTCCTTCGCGTAAATAATCCACGTCAAATATGTGTTTTTCCTAAGTCGTCAAAATGTGACGCCGAGGGAGCCGTCCGGACTCGTCAAGTATTGATGCGAAAGGGGTACCCTCAGCGTCCATATGTGACGCATGGTCACTACGCGTCAATATATGACGAGTTGGGTGTGAGAATGTGTTGAAACGTCACACTGGACCTGAAGAAGCGTGCACTGAGGATTTCCCATTTCCAGATGAAGAGTTAGTTTTCTGAAAAGAGGATTTTGGACAATTGAGTAGCAGTCCAGTTCTTTTTTCTCTTTAGCCGAGGAAAAAGTCTTTGTGTGACATTATCTCCAGTTCAGGAGCGGCCTAATTAAAGGAACGTTTCCCAGATGTTTATGTCGATGTCCTGGATAGATCTGTGTGTGTTGACTCCAGCTGTTCGCTTAAAGTGAGCTCTGCTTCTGTTCGAAAGCATGTGAACGCCAAGCAGACCGGAGACTGTTCAAAAGGCAGGAAGTGGACCACAGCACAGGGCATTCTGGGTAAATGCAACCAAAACTAACATGCCAGTGTTGTGCTAGTGGGAGAAACGGCTTGTAGCTTTTTTTTTTTTACCAAAGACAAAAAGAGAAATCCTACAACTGCTAAAATCTGACGCCTCTCCGTTTTTATTTTCATTTCATAAAGAAGAAAGTTGCACTCAGTTTCCTTCAGTGTTTCTTGGTGCAGCGCCCCCACAGGTGCGGAGGGGAACAGGTTGCTCAAATGGTTTGGATAGTTTGTGAAAGAGGTGAAAGGTAACAAATGTTGCAAATTTGACTCCAACTGAACCGAGTCTACCAGACTATCAGGTGGAAAAACAGAAATAAAGGCTTAAAATATCATTTGGAGATTAAATGATGTCTTATTTTAACTAAAGTGGTGAAAAAACAACTTTTAATGGTACAGTTTATTGAGATGCACAGCAAGCTTCTGATAGTCATAACTGATTACATAAATGTTGCTCTCTCATCAATTAACAATCTGTGAACAGGTTTAAATTTATGCAAGCTGCTTCGTTGTTGTTGTTGTTGTTATGAAACCACAAGCATGGAGAATATATGCCAGTATTCCCACAGCAGTATTAGGCTGTCTCCCACTGGGACAGGAGGAACACATGTGGATCAACGATGACACAACATGGAATCTTACTGCGCAGCGGCATGAGCTGAGCGGTGATGTAATGCATCCACGCTGCCTGGATGAGAGGCAGAGAGCACAGGAAATCATAACAGGCCTTATTATTACTGGACTTAGCATCTAGTCTGAGATAAGGCCTGGTCACAGTTGGGGGTAGGGGTGCCTCCACAGCCATGCAGAGCGGTTCTTTGTATAGATGTCACGTCCAACATTTGACTGCAACATCCAAGCTTGTATGAATGATTTAAGCGTTCAAGAGATTGGAAATGACTTTTTTTCCCCTCTGCAGTAACCCCCAGCTGCTGAGTCGCCCGGCTTGGTGACTCACTCTCAGACCTCCGACTGATCTGCATTTGCATTTATTTATTTCAGGCGGAAATGGAGGCAAATTTCAACGGGTCACTAATTTCATTTCAATGTGTACCGGTGACATTAGCCCCGAGTCAATCTTTCAGAGGAGCACAAAATCAATGCACAGATCCAGCTGGGAATAGTCCTGGAACCCATTAGCAACTTTGACCAATAGGTCAGGTAAAGTAATAGCTAGATAAATGTTTTATTACAGATTTGCAAACTGACTTAATGTGGAGGTTTCTACCTGTGCAGCCACGCATGGCCAGCATGTATCGTTGGACTGTGTGTCTGCTCTGTGTGAGGCGGGATCCGCTCCTGCTGGCCTCATGACACCCTGAAGACGTAACCGATGGAAACCATTGGCCCTGCTGCTAATTATATTCTGCATGACATCATAAACAATGGGGATGTCTTATTGATGTTGTTGGGAGAAATCACAGGCATGTCAGATCAGCAAAATCTCTTCACTTATGATATACTGTAAATATGAATCTAATTTGATGATCATGTTTTGCATTAGTTAAACTTGTAGCATTACTGTTTTTAGTATCCTCAGAACTTCTTCTTTCATTTATTAAGCAGGGATCGATTTGGTGAGGAATAAAAAGAAAACGACTTAAAATTAATTAACTTTGAGCAATTTGTTGCTATTTAAATTGACTAAAGATGAGCAAGAGCAGAGAGCCATTTCTGACCTCAGCGTTACTAAATGAAGTTTATCTATAGTCAGAAAACCCACATGGATCTTTAAAAAATATATACTTAATCAATTTTATAAATACTATTATAGAAAGAAAATTTTTTTAATGATTACAAAAGAATCTAATTTTATGTTTTATATCAAAATAAGGGTAAATGAACATATTTTCCTGGAAAATGAAGGGAAATGCTAATAGTTCTTGTGCTAATAATCATAAAAGAATGAAAAAAGAAAATGATTCCTCACATCTTTTGATCTATTCTTTAAATATATTTCATGATAACAACAAAAAGCTGAATCTAGACTTTTTCATGAGCTTATATTTAAAAACAATTTACAGTTTTTGCTATTTTTATCCAGAATTATTTAAAAGAGTTACTGTGGGAGGACTAAAAAGCAGCAGATTGCAAAACCTCGTCTAAAAAGTGAGCGTCACTGACTCCAAATTAAGAATGAGCGGATTTAAATCTCTTTTAATTTTTTAAGCAATAACTAAACATTTACATTTTAGCCGTCAGTAACCAGCTTCCCTTCCCCCTGAGTTGCATGCAGACATTTCCTGGTCTGATGTGAAAGCTGCTGTGTGCTGAGTGCTTTAAGAGTGGAGGGCTGGTTTTCTGAATGAAAGCCAGACAGACTGAGAGCTCCCTCACGCTGAGAGCAGCAGCTCCTGTTTCCAGCTCTGTTTCCAAGGGGACCACCACGGCAACCAATCAGAGCTCTAACCACTTACAAGCGGGCAATTCAAGTTCTTAAAGAAGCCTCGTCTGTTTTTAGGCTAAGTGAAAGAAAGAAAAGAGCAGAGAACACCTCAACACTTCAGTTCAAAACATTTTTTTTGCTTTTTCTCCTTTTTATTAAATGTGAATTCACATGTTAGTTTGAGCCCATCCATTTAAGATTTCTGCCTACATACAAAAACAGGCATATTTCTGTCGTCACATCCTTTTCAAAACCGCAAGAAATATCACATCTGTGTACATATATTCACAAACTGAAAGGACAGTGGATGGTGGTAGGTACTTATTTATTAAAAAGATGAGTCAAAGACAGATTCACACTTGGAATGTGAAGTAACTACTGCCCAGAACTTCCAACAAAATGTCTCGGCATATAATTAAGCCATATTCCAAAAAACTTGTAATCAAACAAACTTCATATGTAAGACCCACATAAAAAATAAACAATATCTGCTTTTTTTAAGTGCAAGAAATAAAAAATACAGGTTTGTGGTTCATGTCTTTAAAAAAAGAAGGCAGTCTTCAGTTTTTAAAATAAAGTTTCATTTCATGAAACAGGACTATGGAATGTTCTTTTTTTGCTTGCTTGGTAAAATAAAGCCAGGCCACCACTGAATCAGACTTTGCCCCTTTTTCCTGTGGAACTCTTATTTTTCCTAATTTGCAATCAAGTGTGAGTTTTTTGCTGTCAGTTCTGCCCCATTATGAGATCCGAATAACATTCAAATTGATATACGTGTTTTATTAGCATGCATCACACCACCAGGCCACATTACAGTTGTTTTGTATCAGTTCCAGCTGATTCTGTTTATTTCCCTGCCCAGAGAGGCTTCAGCATCATAACCCGAGATCATGTCGACAGTGCACGAGTCTGTTTTTCCATCACTTGCTACAATTGTTGATGGTCTGTATCTCAAGAGTATATATTGCACAAAAAAATGAGAAAGGGGGGGAAAAAAACAGTATGTGCCATAAAAAATACCAAAAAGAAATCCAGTTTCACACCTGCGATCGGGACCCATCCACATATCACGAGTATGATATACATAAACTCCTAACTTTACTATATTACAGTACATATACAATCTTGAAACTAGTTCCAGCTCTGAGGTATGTGTTCCCCATGATGCCATTGTATCGTCTACAAATACTCAACAAATCTGCTCTACAACTGTACAAAACCTAGTTTAAAATCACAAGGCATTTTTGATGCAAGTCTTCTGTTTAACTTAATCCTTAAAACCAGGACTCACCTTGCATGCGTAAAAACAAAGGATAAAGGGAAGAAGTGCCTGAAACTCACTGAAAGCACAGTAAGAACATTCCCTTTTCAACTGTACAAAAATATGCCTGAAAATATCTTTTTCTTTTAAAAAGATGAGGTCTGTTATGTATCAAAATGTTTCCTCCGCACCTGCATACTCTGCAGAGGTTTTAGGCTGCTTGATTTTTCCAAACCAGGAGGTAAAAGGAATCAGTTACAAAAAGGAAAAACCGAACCAAAAAATCAAAAAATAAAAACAAAACCATTTTTGCGGCATTTAGAAATTACACAAACCGTTGAAAAGTAGCATCCTGAACAATCTTCAGTTCACAGATTTGCTTTGAGACAGTCCACAGTCCGAGTTCAGCTCCCTGCAGTTTGTTTTTGTTTGTCTTGAAGAGGATAAGATGCATAGAAGTTCTTCCCTTTGTGGTCTGGTTAAGCTGAGCAGTAAATGCAGACCTATGAGGGAAAAAAATCCAGAAAACCCTGTCATGCTGTCAGATAAAAAAAAAGTCTGCAGACCTTGCCGTTTTTTTCTCCTCTCTTTTTTTCTGCTACCAGCTTCAGAAGCATCTCATTCCTCAAACCTCACCTCGGATCACGGTCCTCCTCTTCCTCCTCCTTCTCCTCCTCCTCCTCCTCCCTCTGGTAGAAAACCCACAAGAGGCAGGGCTAGGGACAATCTGACCAGGACATATAATTTCATATCTTCCTTCTCTGTTATTACTAGAGGAACAGTTTCTGTGTTTTTTCTTCAGTATGTGAAGACTAAGTCGGAAAAGTTCGCCTCCAGCCAGTCCCCTGCGATCATCTCGCTCAGTTCTGGCGTGCAGTAGTCTGGGAATTCAAAGTGGGAGCCCAGGCTGCCCTCACTGAACGAGTCCAGGTCCTTATCCACCAGAGACAGGGACAGGTTTCCTGAATTGGGGTTGCCCAGCTCAGAGCCCACGGCGCTCGGAGCGAAATTCAAACTAAAGTCAAACAGCAGGTCGTCCGCGTCCTCCCCGGACGAGGAGCCGCTGCTGCTGCTGCTGCTGCTGCTGGAGGAGGAGGAGGACGAGGAGGAGGAGGTGGACACCGACCTGGAGGATGCTGGTGAGACGGAGGCAGCGTGCAACGCGCCCTGCTTGGAAATGGTCTTGATGTTGTAAAACAATCTGTTGTGGCTCCTCACCTCTTCGTACATGCTCGCCCCCTCCGACTCCGCCGAAGAGCTGAGAGTCGGGCTCGCCGGAACTTTGGCGACGCCGTACGGCCTCAGGCGCTCCTCCTCTCCCGCCTTAAAGCCCATCCGGTAGTCCTCTTCATACTCGTCATCGTCGTCCTCATCGGTGAGCTCATTTTTCACAGTCTTTGCAACTTTTATGCTGGGAAACACGCAGTCATCCGCGTAGCCGTGAGCGGTCTTGGAGCCGCTCTTGGTCTTGATCTTGGAGCACTTCTTGCTGGGAGTCTTGGCGATCTTGCCGCACTTCTCCGGTGACGGCGCCGAGGGTTTAGAGCTGTCCAGCTTTGGTTTTTTCTTGGGTCTGTACTTGTAGTCGGGGTAGTCGGCCATGTGTTTGAGCCGCAGCCGCTCGGCCTCTCTGATGAACGGGATCTTCTCGCTGTCCTTCAGCATCTTCCACCGTTTGCCCAGGCGCTTGGAGATCTCCGCGTTGTGCATGTCCGGGGACTGCTCCATGATCTTCCTCCGCTCGATCTTGGACCAGACCATGAAGGCGTTCATGGGTCTCTTGATGTGCCCGGTGGCCGTCTTGCACCAGTCCGGGTTGATTGCCACGGGGCTGCATGCCATAAACTCGCTCTCCTCCGAGTCGGTGGCCTCCCTGGACATGCTGCCATCCGTCTCGCCGTGGTCCGTGTGCTGCACCATTGTCCACAGTTCGGAGTCACTTTGCAGTCTCTAACAGCTCCTCACCGCCAGGACGGCTCAGTTTTCTCTGGTTCATCCACGTCCTCTGCTTAACGTGTCTCAAGCTCTGCACTCTTTTTCCAGAGTTACAAACTGCCTTCTTAACTAGTTATCAGCTTTTTCATGTCCCCTGCGTCACAGCCCAGTCATCCAATCCCGCTCCTTCCACTCCGCCCAGCAGACTCCGAAGACTCCGGTTAACCCTTTTGGTTCCTGCCTCCTCTGCTCTGTGGAGGCAGGAGGCTCTGAGTGGAGGTGGGGATTTGTGCTACATAGTGTCTGGGGCAACACGCCGGGCGAGACAAGCATATTAAACACCCAGTCAGCGCCGCGCGCTCCGCACAGCGGCTTTACGCACCGGAGCGCACACAAGCCTGACTTCTGTTTTCTAATATTTTTCCTCATATAATATCAGGAGGTTATTTTTTATGATTACAAACCATGTTTTCCACGTGAATTGTGGGAAAATATTGACTTATTGTCCTTTCCCCTCCTCCCGCAGGTTGAAAACTGAAGGTGGCGCTTGGACACTGTTCCAGGCGCCTGCTGCGTCGGTGCGTCTGCTTGTCTGCTAACCAGTGTTATATTTTTACAGCTGTAAACAGCTTCATATCGGCGCTGTGGTGTCATTACCGCCTCATGCATTTTACTCATGCATTAATGAGGAGCTCCTCGTTCTGAATCTTCACAGAAACTCATATAAAAAAAAAATAAATAAAAAGGAGTGTTTTTTTTCACATTCATTTTAAAATACAAAATGTAAAAGTATTTTCTTATTCAAAATATAACAAATTTTAAATCACTGACCTTCTCTGACCCCCTCCACCAGCCGGCTCCCAGTGACGTCACTACATTATGTGCATATTTTCACACGTGGATGCTGTCATCAAAATACATTAAAAAGCAAAATATAAAACAAACATATATTTATTTTACTTTCTTATTAACATAAAAACCATTCAGTTGGCATACAGGCTGCTTTGAAAAACAACTCATTCATATCCAGAATCATGTAATCTTGTCATTTCAGTCATAACGACAGATTTGAATTTAACTAATTTTAGTTCAGTTGCTGAAAGTATCAAGTCATTGACTTTGCAGCAATCCCTCCGCCAGAGCAAGCATGTGGTGACAGTGGAAGGGAAAATGGATGAGTTGAATTTTAAATCAGGTTTTTATAATAATAGAAACATAAAATTAAAATGGAAAATCAAAATAAAAATCTACATTTTTCTCATATTCTGACACCACCCACAATTTAATGTCTACTGTAGTGATAAAGCTCAACATATTTACAGTAGAGTCATAAACTCATTGTCTTTTTTTTTATTATTTCTGCGTCAATTTGATCATTTTCTGCCCACATTTTACCCCTTTAAATAAAGTATTTCTTCCCCAGGCACTTAAACCATCTTATTTTTACTGTGGTTACGTGTTTTCATCAATTATTGAGATATAGCATAAGGCATGACCCTGATCAAACCAGCATAACGGAGCAGAATCCTGCTGCTGTGTGTTATTTACTGGAGTCACAAAACATCATTTGCCGAAAGCAGGATATGATTAAAATATGGAAAACTACTTTAAGTTGTCATTTGTTAAAGGTGATATGAAATGTCCAGCTTTAGTCAGCTGCTTTACTTGTGATAATAAGTTTGGACTGAAATGAGCGAAACTACAAAGGTGGAATATGACGAAATGGAGGAAGAAGCAGAATTCTGAGTCTTTTGAGGTAATATAACATCTTTAAAGTCTTTATTACAAACATAACCTCCTGCAGTCACCATGGTTACAGAGTTAGGTGTTTATTAAGGAACATGAAAAAGGGTCAACATAATTGTAGATTTCTACTTATTTTTTATTTCAATTTAATATTTAACAATTAAAAACAAAATCCAAAATATGCACAGTTCATTAAATCACCCAGACGTGCTCTGACCATGAGGCCAGGTGGTGCCACATATATTCAATTGTTTTTTGAGCGGGTTCCTGAGGATTTTCTCCTGTTTGTTTCCATGCCTTCACTTGAATGAAGAAAGTAGGTCAGTAGCTCATTCTGCTTACTTCCTGTTTACAGTGAGCAAACACCTGCAGCATCTCCTGGAATAACACGTCTCATAAAACAGATCACCTCATCCAAATGGCTGATTTGTGTGAACTAATTGAGGCAATGGATGAAAACCAAAATTACAAGATAAACAAGCTGTTATTTTTTTATTTATTTTCTCTACAATCTGAACGTTTTCTCGCATGGAACGTAGAGCAGCGGCGCTCATTCAGATGGCAGCGTTTGCCTGTGCAGCCGCTATCTGTGCCTGTACTGGCAGGAGGAGATGGAAGGAACCCAGCTGAGTCTGCTGTGTCAAGAGGCAGTGTAGCATCGAGCTGGCGTCTCCTCCATCCCCTCCACACGCCTCCCCCGTGGCTCTGGGTGGGAGCCAGCAGTGCTATTGGAGGCTTGGGCGATAAGGCGTCCTGCTTTTTTCTCTCTGCTTCGTCCCCTAGAGGGCAATCACTTACCCTTTTGAAACCCTCCCCCCACCAAGCCGCCGTATTCTCCCCCAGCTGGGGCTTAAGAAGTGCCTCAACTGATACAGACCGAGCCCAGAAAGCAGAGACAGGATAGCAGGGAGAGAGAGAGGAAGAAAAAAGAGAAAAGAAACACGGGGCTAAAAGAGGCATGGCTCAGGAAAGTGGTTCAGATTAAGAGAGAGAGACATTTTGGGGTATAAACAGGGGCTTATTCCTCTACATCCCTGGAACGTATAGAGACAAAACCTCTGACTCACCCACCCAGACAGAGACAGAGCTGAAATGCTTTATCATGGCCACCCTGTGCTGATTAAACTTTATCAGATGTTCGCTCTCAGGAGGTTCATTTATGCAAATACGAATCACAGTATTTTCTGTCCTGATGGATGCATCAGAGCAGCGGTCTCGTTTCTTTTCCAGATGAACTAATGATCCTGTTTGGACTGGATGCAGTCTGGGTAAAAACACAGCATTTTAGAATAGAATAGAAATATCCGTTATTATCCCACAGTGGGGAAATTCAGGTGTCACAAGGTTATTGTGATCAAGCATATTCATTCAAAGGTACAAATTAAGAAGAGACTGTACAGAAGTAGCAAATTTGCGACATAGGAAAGAATGAAACTGTACTGTTATTAATAAAAGTAGCATACTCATATTGAAAGAAATGTGCAACTGATGAGGATCTTTAAAGAAGCAAAAATGTACAATATTTAATATGTAGAAGAAACAACTCACTGTTTACAAGAAGTGAAAAAACTGCAGACTGGGATGAGCAAACAGCAGCAGGAATGTTATCTGAAATGAGAAAAAGTGTAAACAGCAGATTCATAAAGATCCGTTGAGTTTGTTTGGGGCAGTGAAGGTTGTAAAGTCTAACAACAAGGACCTGCAATAATTCTCCTCTGAGCACCGACGAGATCCACTGATCAACAGAGACGTTGTTTCATCTGTAGGTTATTTTGTAAAGGGCTGAATATGGAGCACTGCAGCGAAACCCAGATTGGGTTATCAATTATTCTATAAATTATTCTGATGATTAACTGATTAATCAGATAAAAATAAATTGGCACATTTAGCAGATTTTTCACTTAACCTTTTAAGCCTTTCGTATATAGTATTGGACATACATTAAAATATGCACATTTACAAGTAATACAACTGCTTTGTAAATAAGAAAATAGACATTTAATTGCCTGAAATGCAGTGACATCACCCCTATATAGTCAATGCCTGATCATAGCAAAGGAAGCATCTGCAGCTAAAATACTTGGAACATCAACATGTGCAAAGCTCAGATCTTACTGATTGATTCATCAATACAGTACAGATCTGATCTGTTGGTTATTTTTTGAATTAACCAATGAATAACTGGATAGCAAAAGGTAAAAAAAAAGTAGCATTTTTTGCAGACTTTCAACAAGATGCTGCCAAAACTGTCACTTCAACATATTTACTGACAAAAATTTTCAAATTTCAGATAAGACATTTATTAATTTTTTGTACAGTTTTGATGTACTACTCAGTGCATTGTTTAGCAAATTTCCTTTTTCTGAGTCTGCACACTCCAGTTGACAATTGCTAAGTTAGTTGACAATTATTTCAACAATCGATTAATCACAATTAATCGTCTCAGCCCGTCGTAGCACAATAAAGAAAGGTTCTGTGTAGAGAGTAGTCCACACTAAGAGTCACGCTGTGTATGCATAGATACAGTAAGGGATGAGCTTCGTGCCACCTGTCCTGACATGAATCACAACGCTATTTAATGATGAGCGCTGGGGTGGCTGTCCCGCTCATTAGCTTTCCTCATTATTGGCTGGGAATGAGGCGCTGGTGCGGCTGGTGAGTCACCCAGGGAGGGTCTCACACTGATCCCCCATCCCACCCCACTGCATTTCATCTCACCCCCAGTAACGCTACTTCATTCAGGGCCTGGAAGTGTAGGCGTAGCAACGAATAGAGGATAGTTGAGCAACTCTGCAACATGTAGAATTTTCCTTTTTATTTCCACTCTGGAGACTACAGATGATTAAACAAGAAAATCCAAAGAGCTGCATATCGTTGTGTGATTTCCAATACTCGTTCCAGTTCCCTGAAGGCAGATGTTTTAATGCTTATTTGCTGATTTTAATGTCAGGGGAAAGGACATTTTGTTCTAGAGCGATGGAGTGTTGAATTAAGTGATGGTTTTCATGTGTGCATGCTGAAAAAAAAGAGGTTTTAGGAGAAACAATTCCCTTTGCATTGCTTATCTAAAAGCCCCCGAAAGCAGCTGCTGCTCTCACAAAGGCCCAGTGAAGCGTTAGATCAATACTAACCCTTGCTAGCGGCTATCTGATGCTCAAAATGCATGCATCCATCTCCTCTGCATAGCCCTGAGACAGGTGTGGACCTCTGGAAGCCACTATCTGATGGCTTCACAATGGGGCGGGCCAAGAGGAGGCGGGGGGCTAAGGGTGAGGAAACGGGGGTGTTTTGGTGGCACATGAAAACGCAAATTAACTTTTCACTTGGCAGATACATCCTCAACTATCCTCTATACTCAGGTTGCAATGTTTACTGCCATTCTGTAAATTGGAGTCCTCTGGTCCATATAGAGGAGTCACTCAATGGTAATCTGGCGCTATACATAGGATTTATGTAACAAGTTCCAGCAGCAGGTAATTTAAGACAAATCCACCCATGTCTGCTTCCCAGAGCAATCTTTGTCCAGGCTTTTTCTGAAGGTGAAATCTTATATCAGCTCCGACTCTGAGGATTTATAGTTTGCACATGTATGCCGGTTACTGAAACCCTTTTTGTTATCTTAACTTGTGAGATGATACCAAAACGAGCCCTGTCAGCTGGTCCAGCATTTGTCTCGCAGGCTGCCTGTAGCTACGCTGTCATTGCTCAAAGATCAGCCTGTCCTGCCTCTCCCTCCACAGATAAGAAGAACTTTGACAATAAGGAAGATTTTACAGCCGTTTGGAGGCTGTTGTTTTACCACTTAGGTGTTTAATGCCTCAAAGGCACTTTTATGCCCTGCTGTTGCTTTACATTCTCAACTCAATGCAAATGTATCTCCGGGGTGTCGGGTTCTTTGTTGACCTCCTTGATGTGGCCTCTGTCTCTCAAGGTCCAGTGCTTAGCAGATACTTGAGAGCGGAGGATCTTGTCGTGAATGTAAACAGCTGATGTTTAAGGAACTGTGCTGCTGGAACTGTTTATCTCAAGGATACAAACAAATGGAATCAGAGGCCAAAGTTTATCTCTGCACAGGCAAATCTCGTTTGAAAGGAACAAACTTGAATTTGAGGCCAATGCAAAAGTTGAATATTTCATTCTGCAAAAAGGATGCACCATGTTGGAAGTGAACTGAAGTATTTGAATAAATTATAAAGGTTGTACATTGTCGTACATGGGAAATAATGTACTTTGCAAAACTATTCATGTTTTTAAGATTTTGACACATTATAATCACAAACTTAATGTATTTTATTGGGATTCCAAACGGACACAAAGTAGTGCATAATTCTGATTCTTGAAAAGAAAATAATAATTTACAATTGTTTAACAAAAATGTTTTTGTCCAGCAGGAGCAGAGAATCTGGTCAGCATTGATGAGAAAATGGACGGACAGTAAAATGAGAAAAATCCTGGAAGAAAAAAAGTTAGAGGCAACAAAAAATCTGAGACTGAGGTGGAGGTTCACCTTCCAGCAGGAGAAACACCCTGAGCATGCAGCCAGAGATACAAAGGAGGGGCTTAGATCAAAGAATATTCATGTGTTAAATGGCCCAGTCAAAGTTCAGATTTGAAAATAGATTTTTACAAATGCTCTGTGCGACAAATGGGAAAAATCTTCAGTCTTTATTAAACTCCTATAGACTTAAAGACGTACAGAAGTTTCAATATGATGTGGTTCCTCAAAATGTGGTTTCTAAATGCAAATACAAACATTTAGAAAATTATATAGAGTTAAATTATATGGGATTTTATTACAATCTCAATAAACAACAAATAAAACTAAACTGAGAATAGGTAAGATAAACAGAATGGTTTGTGTAAGGGAATGAAATGGAAGCAGGAAGGAACTAAATGGTGATGCTGAAGTGGGAGTATAGATTGTTGGTAAAGATAAAACACTGTTTCAGTTTCACCATCCTCCTCACTGTTTACCTTTACTAACTGACGCTTTGTGACTGCTGCGTTAACGGCATTACTTCCTGTTTTCCATCAGTCTCTGACATCAGTTTCCCACTCTTAACCTTCAGCTGGAAAGTGGGAAACCGTTTTTTCAACATTTGTTTCATGTCACTGTGCAGCAACTCAGGCTTTGACTAGGCCCAGGACTTTTCATTTTGTACGTCTCAGTCAGTCCTCAATGGATTTACAGAGGATTTGCTGATGTTTTGACCACATGTCCTCAGGCCATGTTGGCATTTATTTTGAAAAATGTTTCAGTGTGGATTATTTTCTGCGCAGATTTTTAATGCCTCTTTAAATTCCTGTAGAGCACATGTCAAACTCAAGGCCCAGGGGCCAAATTCAGTCCATCAGAATTTTTTATGTGGCCCTCTAGACTCTAGACAGAGACTCATATCCTTCAAGACAATAATTGTGTCTAAATATTATTTCAGCAATCAAATCTAAGTGGATTTTATTTGTATTTTGCCAAATTCTATTAACGTGAAAAGAAGTTCAGTATGATCTAACTTTAAGAAGTACTCATCAAATGCAGACACTTATTTATTCATATTTTAACATTTGAATTTATAGTTTTATCAGTATATTTAGCCACAACTGGCCCTTTGTGTTCGTTCTTGATATTGATGTGGCCAAAAATAAAAATGAGTTTGACGCTCCTGCTTTAAAGAATCAGGCAGTTCTGTGGCTTTCACTCCATCTTTAGAAGTTAGTAGTAGGAAAAAGTAAATGTCTGAGTTTTAAATAGGATAAAGCTTGAAAATTGCTGAGTGATAATGTCTTAATAATATGAGTTTAGTCATTTAATTTCAGTCATTTTTAATGGGAATAAATGTTGGGGTTATATTCTACAACACAGAATGTTGTGGAATATCCTATTTTTTGTGTGTGATTGTGTCATTTATTATTTCCTACCATGGAGTGTTTTCTGACTAAATAAATGTGCTGAAATTAAAGGGTATATTTTTCTACATTTTTAACATCATGTGAGATTATGCTGTGAAAAAATGAATTTATTTTCTGCTCTTTTACTCGTCTTTATAAGGCTTGCCAATAATTGGAGAGGATGCTGGTTCTTGATTTATTCCTGCCTTTCACTCTCCTCACACCACAGACGTGGATCCACAGCGGCCTGAATAAGATGACATCATGCTGGAGAAACTCTTCTATACACGGTACAGCATGTTCCACAGTAATCATATTGCCATGTCATTCCCAATAAGCTCAGGCCATTTAAATCCTTTAATTATATACCAGGAGCACTGAAGTGATGTTTACTGTAAAAGTCCAGTGTACCCAGGTTTCGTATTGTATTTTGTGTCTTGTGTTAATAAACTTGTGTAGAGGAAGAGCCCTGTGGGCACTAGCAGCCACTGTAATGAGAGTGTGTTTAGTCTGGGGACTGTGTAGGACTAATGCTGATGGATTGTATGGCTGCAGGTCAGGTCTTGCTCTCTCACACACTGCTGGAAATAACAGAGAAACCGAGGAAAACTTTGCATACTTTGGAAATGCAATGCTTCACGTGCCAAGATGAAATAATTTTTTTACCTAGTTAAAGCAAACGAGATGAAAACCACATATTTTATGGCACAATAATGATTAGGAATCATGTTTATAGTTGTTTTCTGCTTGGTGCTACAAAGATAAATTAATGAATCAGTTGAGCTGCTGTGTTCAAACAAGCAGCTTCAGAAAAAGAAAAAAAAAAAAAACTCCTGATAAAGTTGCAGTCAAGGACTTGATTTCTAAGAAGTGCAGATCCGTTCCCACTGAAGCCACCCCAGCCAGCCCAGACTTGCCTCCACTTAAGATAAGATTGTTGACTGCTAGCCAGTGTGTGCAGAGACTCGTGTGGGGCCGCCACTGCATATAGTCACCCTCATCTGTATCCTGTGCTCTGAGGTTTTACTGGTTTATGGGGCTAGGGCTACCATTTGAATGGTGACGGTTCAAAGCAGCATGACAAATTGAGAATCCATGGCCTGTGGACACATCTGAGGTGCAATCCGGTTAGGTCCAGTAAAACTGGTTGGATAACCCAGAATCAAAGTCACCAGTTGTAAGTTGCACATTCATCTTATTTATTTATCCCTTTTTTATCATTTAACCCTATCATTTCAAATATTTGACATTTGATACAATAACTATTGGGAGACTTCTCCCTTTTTGGGAAAATGTTTAAGCATGCCATTTGTTATATTACAAACAAAATCTATTTTACAGGTCATGATAATTCCTTGTCCACAAAAAATACCAATAAGAATACAGAAACATGCGTAAAATCCAGGCCATAGTAAAAAAATAAGTATTTTCTGTGAAAAGCATAAAATAAACATTTCCATTGTTAGTTTCTAAAGATAGTTTCTTGTGTCAGCTTTAAAGGGTTAAGTGTGCATAAAACAAAATAAAAAAAACTTGTTTTGCGACTGAAAAATTATTGTGCCAAAAAAAAACCTCTGATAAACTTTAAGTTCCATGAGCAGCAACATTACGGATGTCAGTATTAAATTAAAACTACAGTTTTAAGATGTTCAAAAGGAAATGAAAAAATATATATTTTAATAAAAACAACACCAAAACATGAAGTTTGATAGCACAACGCCTTATAATTAATATTGTGCATTTATTGATGTCATGTAAACCGGAAGTGAGAAGCTTCCACAGCTTTTATTTGATCTTCATGTTTAATGGAAAAAAATGAACTTTGATAAAGCGAAACAAGTGTTAGAAGTGCTGTGACTGACTGAGATCAGCTCACTGATAGCTGCTAACAATGCTAACCTTGGCTTGCACACATGAGCTTCAGCTTCCTATCAACAATTAAGGACTGTTTCAAAGTAGACGATTAATTACACCTGAGCCAGTCAGAAAGTTACTGCATTGAACTTGGTGTTTCCTCTTTCTAATAGCTGTCTCATCTAAAGACTTTCTCCTAGCAGTCGTGAAAACAATGAGTCCTGCTAATACTTTTTATGTTTCATGCGTATTATTTTTTACAATATGTGAATCAAGAGTTTTATTTATTTATTCATTTATTTTTACTTTATGGTTTGTCACATGCTCCAACAATAGTAGAAAAATAGCCTTGCCCAATCAATCAGGTTTTGACCTTGAAAACAAAAACAGGAAGAAACGGACACATGGAGAGACAAACACCTGAAGCAAATCCGAGCATTCACTCTTGTTTGAACAGAAACCAGATAAGATAGCTCAAAGTTATCAGCACGAGATGGATCCCTGCTAGTGCTTCCCCCAGGAGGGGTTTCATCAATGTGGTAGGAGGGAGAAAATCAATCCCTCCAATCACATACTGTGACAAACAACCTCCTAAAACTGAAACAAAATTAGTTGAACCCCCAACAGTTTTACTCTGCTAGAAAACAGTGAATTGAGAAACAATGCAAGTGAAGTCTTGTCATTCCTGAATGATAAAGCAGGACAAATAAATCTTTGTGATCATAATATACAGTGACGTAAGTAAAAAAAAATTATAAATAAATAAATATATTATTTTTTATGTGACAGAAATGCACTTCTGATAGAAAAGTCCAGACTAACGCTGGATATTCATTTAGATTTTTGTTCCTGTTTACACTTATTACACAAAACTGAATGTGTTTAAACTCCGTGGTGAAAATTTGTGGTGTAGTTTTAGTGAAATTATTAAATCTAATGAAATAGAGGCCATTTTAAAATGCATTTTGCACATGCATTTTAATGCTGTGGTCCACATCCAAGTCAGGGCTTTTTCTGCATGGAGTTTGTACTTTCTGCCTGTGCATGCACAGGTTCTCTCTGCGTACTCTGGCTTCCTCCCAAAGTCCAGACATGCATGTTGGATTAATTGATTTGTCTAAATCCCCTTTAGGAGTGAGTGTGTGCATATGTGGTCATTTGTCCATGTTTTTCAACCTGTGATAGACTGCTGACCTGTCAGGGTGTCTCTTGCCCAATGCTGCAGATAATTTACCCCTTCCTCTCTGTCATTAACTTCCTTTTTCCATTAGAAAATTACAAATGGACAGACATGGAAACACTATTAAAAATGTCACTGGTGTTGTGGTTTCTAGCAGAGAAAACCGGACTGAGGCTCCAGCTGATTTGAATTAGTATTTTGTGGATATTTTGCCCAGTGTTTACACCATAAACAAATATTTTAAATGTTTTCACTCTAGAAACCTTTTCTGAAAATGATCTGATATTGATGGTGTGTAGCTGTTTGGTGCAAAGGAGAAAAATATTTGCTTTTCAAAATATGCAGAGTAGTGAGTCGTCACCATTTTATCAGACAGTTTCTTTGTCTAAACTCTTTACATTTTACTCTCTAAGTTTGTGTTGCACTTCCTGCCTCCATTGCATATGTACACAGTCCTCAGCTGCTCAATGAAGGTTTGAAAGTTTGAACCTCGACTTTACTTTAGTCGTGGTTCATTTGGGCCAGATGTTAGCTTCTGGGATCAACGCATCTGGGGAAGATACAAAGAGAGTTTATTTACAGGATATTAACTGTTTCTAAAATTTTAACCTCACCTTATATGAGAACTGTTTCCTGAACAATTGTTCAGTAGCAGCTTTTATAAACTAACTGAATCACAAGTTAATGTTCCCAGCTGTGTATTTATATTCTCAGTGGAAGTCTTGAGACCCATAGTGCCACAGAAAGTTTTTTTTTTTTTTTATGAACTCCTGTGACTTCCTTTTTACTTTGCATTACATATGCACATATAGACTGGTATTTTTCCCAGCATTTCATCCATATTAGATTCTCAGTATGTTCCTTCCATAGACCAACTCCCTGTCCTTTTCCTTCATGTCTCCTAAGGATTTCTAAGAGAGGCTTCAGGATAGATTTTCATAAATGTCCTCTTTTACAAATCCTCCACATCCCTGAGTGTGCTTTGAGAGCTTTCTTTATCTTAACAGTAAAGGTCACCGGAGGAGACTTTGGGATGAGGAAAGGCTAAGCTGTGTGCATGGCAGCCTCACTCCCACTAAAATCCATTTATCTATCTATCTAAAAATCAATAACAGAAGGTTTGGTAATGAATGTGTCAAATCACAGCCCCAGATCCAGTCAGGTAGAGCAAAGCTTGATCACACTTTGGTCTCCTGGCACCTTTATGAGGTGAGCAAGTTAACGATGTGACTTTTAGAAACTCTCGTCAATAACAGTCACATGTGAAGTTAAGTGTCAGAATGTCAGTAGTCACAGCCTCTCACCCTGCAGCTCCATGATTAGATTCTGATTATGCTAATAGGTTTGTGTGATTTTCTTTACTGATTATGTTAATCTGCTGAAGCAGAGGGCTTTATCCCTTTGTGTAAATTATTATTACAAGTCTGATATCAACACAAAATCTCTGATTGTTATTAATTCCAGTCCTTTTTTGCTTGTTTTTGAGTTCAGGATTACAAGATGAGAGCTGTAAAACAATTCAGATAATCAGTAGGAAGGCAAAGTTTTGCAAAAACCATGTAGAGAATAAATGTAGTCATAAAGCTGTGAGCGGATTAGCGCTTCTCTTATTTCCAACATTTCCTCTTTGATACGTAGCTACACTAATCTCATTATAAGCATCTGTCAAGCATACATGACAATTCATTTTAACAAGGTAGAATTTCCTGCCCTCTTTAAATTCAAAGAGTTTCTGCACAAATGAAAACACATGAGGGGGCTCCTCAGAGCTGGCTCTGACTAACAAGCAAAAAGAGAGGAAAGTTCAGAGTTTCTGATTAACTCGAGTCAAATCCAACAAAAATCGTTAAAATAAAAGAGCTTGACTTGAAAATAAGTTCACTGCAGCCATTACATGGGTTAGTGCTCAGGAGGATGGAAAAGTAAAAGTAAGTTGTTGTTTTTTTTGTTTTTTTTTTCCACTTCTTGTCAGGTTACTGTCAAATAAAAGGCCAATAGTGCCACAAAATCTTTAAGTGAAGAGTCAAACTGCTCGTAGCGCCAACAAAGCTACTAATGGTTTTTCATTAGTGGAAATGAAAAATCACTAATTCTTACTTTTCAGACTTTTATTTTAAGATGTGCTGCAGATTAAGATTTTCTCTGCCTTCTTATTCATGGAACTATTATAATTAACATAAAAAAATTATATCAGGGTAATTTTGCAGGTTTCGCATGAGAGTATTGGGAGAAAAAAAACAATAAATAATAATAAACATTGTCCTCCAGATAAAACCGAAGAAGAAGTAGCAGATAATTATTGTCTTGTTAATTACTGAGAACTACTAAAGCGTGTTGAGTGTGATTATAAACTAAACTGTTTGCCAGCGTAAAATGATGACTTTCATTAGGAAAGACTGTTTTCTTTAAATATAATGTAAAACATAACCCAAAGTATTACACTGACAGCTTAAATATCACATTTGTTCTCAGTCTGCAGTTTGTTATACCCCAGTTATGCCTACTGATACAGCTTTAAAAACTTTTTCCTTGTCATCAGACTGGCTGCTTAGAAATATTGCAACCCTTGCGATCTTTATCGGTCGATCACTCAGTAATCTGACCATTGTGAATAAATACTCTGAGCTGTTGAAGCACCAGGAAGAGCAGGATCTTAATCATGTCTAATCCCTGTTAGCTAGACGTGTCTTAAGGGGACATGGGACTGTACACATCACCCCAATTAGCAACAGCTATAGCTTTAAAATCCGTCATTAGGAAAACATAACCTTCCTGTCACTCAGCGTAGCGGCTGCCTCTGCTTAGCGCCCCGTTCAAGTTTTCACAACAGCAATGTGGATGTGAGCACATGGCAGGAAAAACACCTTCTGGCTCAGACTCATGATCGAAATGCATTCATATGAAGAGTACTGACAACAAAGCAAAAACAGAAGAAATCTGTATGGGGAGCAAATACTTTTTCATAGCAAAATAAAGGAAATCAATGCAGATGCAGTATTTTAAGTGAGGTAAATTAGACCCACAGACTATACTGCTTGAGGGCATATAAACATGACATGCTGATTTATGTTTGATGTTCCTCCAAGTCTGACTGAAAATACACAAGGAATATATAAATGTTTAATTTCTATATATCCTAACAAATTAAAGTGATGCATGTATATTCGCTGCTTTTCTTTTGGCTTATTAATGACAGAAGAACATATAAAGATACATATATATGTCAGTGTTGCATGCAAATAATGTCCCTGGTGTTTTATTCTAACATAGTCTTCTGCTTCAAGACAGTGAAGCATTAACTGTTATCTCAGCAGAAGCACTACCATTAAGCCTGCAACAATAAGACCAGGGTCAAGGATGAAGTTGAATGACAGCTCTGGATGAATATATTTTCCGGCGAACTGATAAAAGGGTCTTGTACTCGCACTAAAAAGCAGAATAATATTTTTTTTCACCAGCTTGTCCATTCTTTCACATTTTAATACTTTGCTGGGTTTTTGATTGAAGAGGTCAGATATGAGAGGACAATGACCAAGAGAGTGAGATTGATGGCAAAGCCGAGCAGCTCCAAACTAAATCAAAGCCATTCACTGTTAATGAAAATAAGACAGAGACCGCACTGTAAATCATCTTATGGGCTAATGTATTAGTGATAATGAATTCACGCTGCCACGTTTAACCTTAGTTTTGCAATTCATTATATTTGAGATTAACAAGGGAGGGAACTTAAGTGAACTGTCTGTGGGGAATTACAGCCAGGGCCTCATTGTCAATCAAGGATTGTGTTTCGATGTCTTTCATTAGGGCTCAAGGAATTAAATAAGGCTTTTCTTTAAATGGTGAACGGCTCTGCCATTTAACGCTCCTCTTGCTCTCCCAAGATGGTTAACTCTTCATTACCCAAATTAAAGGCATCCATCTCTCTTGGCTCCTGCCACATTGCTGTGACCTCTACCTGTCAAAACTTTCATGTAAGCTGTTGAGTGATGGATGACACCCCCCCGAACTCCATTGTCAAAATGATCCTGTGACTGTCCGACTCTCTCTGATCCATTCAATCCATCTCCCCAGGCCACACGCCACCAGCCACGATTCAACAATGAAGCCCAGCTACTAATTTACTTCTCATAGAAATTAGACGCTACCTTTTAATTATATGCCTGGGAGTGTTCTAAGAGTTCACAAGGATCACTTGGAAAGCTTTTAACTTCACTTTGTGGGGGCTGATCATCTATATTCTTTCAGTGCGTTATTTCAGGGGTCTTTCAGCATGCTTTGGTCCAGAGGGAATGGAACCAACCAGTTAAAGAAGAGAAGGAAAGTGTTGAAATCCATGTTAATATTTGAAGGTCATTGCTGCTGTTAAATCATGTGATAAGATGATAAACTTCAATTAACCAGAAAAACAAAATGTTTCAGTAACTGTCCTTATTATATCTGAAAGAAAATAAATCGGTAGGTTATAATGAAGTGGTTAATAGTCTCCAGAATGTTAATATGTGCCTGCTTCAGGTGGATCAATAGATTGGAAAGTTGCCAGACTTGCAGGTTGAGCTACGACATTGCATCACACTGTTTACCCAGAGACTTTGTTGACAAAGGAAGCAGAGTTCTCTGAACTTCTTCCCCTTGTTTTCCACACTATTTGCATCACCTTCAGACACATGTAAATATTCAAACACATGCCACATGTCATACATAAAACATGATATAAGTGGTCCCCTACTTGTCTGACCTCTTGTCCTCCTGCTTCTCACCCGGAGAGATGTAGATAACGCTCCAGACACACCTCACTTCCTGAGAGGAGAGTTATGGCTTCCTGGGAGAGGCACGGTCGTCCCCGGAGCCCCCAGCAGTTCGACAGCTACCTATGGAGAGGGCACAACTCTGACTTGTAGACCTGCTCCGAGGCTTCTCCTCTCTCTTTGAGATCCTCCGTGTACCTGTCAAGGGGTCAAAAGGGTACACTCGCTGGAGACAACAGAGCTGTGTTTGTGCTTCTGAGTGGCTGTGTGTGTGTGTTACTCCCTCCTGCTGTGACAGATGCCAGGCTGTTTCTGGGTGAGATGTGGGAAGTGTTGTGTGGGCAGGAAGGTTGACATGCACCTGCATGTGAGAGGAAGTGTGTGTTTGTGTGTGTGCGTGCGGCACCTGTGTGAATTTGAGAGACTGTACCTTGTCAGAATGAGCATACATGCATGAGGATGCATTTGCATACACTGGCATATGTATTTGCATGTGTCTTTCTTGCACATGCAGGGTCTGACTGCAAATGGACTTAAATAGGTGCTCATTTTCAGGTTATGTAAACAACATTTGAAAAATATGTCAAGCTTGAAGAAATCTAAATTACGATGGGGAAAATAAGTATTGGACACATCAATGTTTCTCTCAGTAATTAGTTTTCCAACGGGGCTTTTATGAATCTCACACCAGATGTTGGCAACAAACCAAGTAATCCAAACAACAGAGAGGCATTTGTTGGTAGCCTATATGGAGAAACTAGTCTTTTTCACTTTTCAAGTTTAATTTCACACAAATTGTCTTCAAATCTTGAAAGTTCTGGGTGCCTTAGTTTGTACTCTGATCTGCAGTTCATTTCTTTTCAATTGATTTTTGTTGGGCCATCCTAGCAGCTTTATTTTCTTTCTCTGAAGCCATGTGAGATTTTCCTTTCCTGTGTGCTTCGGATTGTTTCCTTCCTGAAAAATCCACCCTCTAGAATATCTTGGGAAGATTCCCGATTCATTATCGCTTCAGCTTTCTGAAGTCTGTCAGTACTACATGCTGAGAAACAGCCCACATCACGATGCTCTGACCTCCTAACTGATGCGACGGCTTCCTCTAAACATTAGCAGCAAATGTAAGACACGTCAATATTTTTCTTCAGAAGTGGAGTTTTGCGTGGTGATTTCTGCATAGAGGCCATTCATTTATCTAGACTGATTTGCTTCATTAAAACACAGCAATTTAAAACAAAAACAAAACGCATTGTTCGATTAAAGTTTTCATGCTATAGTGAGATGGTTTTTCAGCTGTATCAATTTCTGTATTTTGCAAAACTGCAAAGGAAACCATTGTTTTGCTTCATGCCAGTTTGCATACAGCAGCAATGTTTTGTATTTGTGGACGCTGGTCCTTTTGGACGATGCACAGCTGGATCTACCAGCATCACACAGCTCATCAAAGTTAAGTTTATCAATAGAAACATGTCTCCTCTGATGGTGAGCGCTAGTACTGTGGCAGAAATATGAATATAGCTCATGTAAGTGTTGTGTGATTTTTATTTCTTGTTTAATGAAATCACAATGATTTCAAAGTTGTGTTTTACAACATTAGTAGAATATATATATAAAAAAGGAAACAGGCTACAGACACATAGGACAAAAGTTCTCACACGTTTATAGAGAAAGTTTGAGAGTGGACTGAGAGAGGAAGCAGAGGCACGCAGAGAGGATCCTCGTATGTCCAGGCCTCGATTTGACCCTGGACTTTTTGCAGCTAGGCAGCAATGCTACCAACTGCATGACTGTGCAGCTGTGCTTAGAAGCCATGGCATTTATGGTTCTTGGCTCTTACAACACTCTTCCAATTATCCTGTTGAGTCGTCTGTCAGAAACCTTGGTTTGAGCACCTGGTTGAGTCTGGTTCAGGGTGAAATGGTGTTCTTTCCACTTCTGCATGATTCAGAAGTGAAACAATGTTCACTGGAGCATCCAGAAGTTTAACCAATGCCATCAGTTTGTATCCCAACAATAAGGTTGTAAATGTCTTGAGAGGGTTCTCTACTTAAGCCATCATGACATTGTTCCTGTGTTACCTTGTTAATGAGAAACCCTTTTATAGTCCATCAATTAGGACTAAAGCAGACAATGTTAATTGGGACCAGATTAAGAAAGTAGGAATTCTTTTTGAATGCTAACAGGTTTCAGATGGTTTCTATGCTTCTAATGCCTTTTGTGCTTGTTTTTTTTTTCTTCTTCATGCTTTCAGTCCTTGTGTGCTATTCCACTTTCTTACGCATAACTTGATTTATTAATGTATTTGTTTTGATTACTTTTTCCGCGTGGATTATTTGGGTCGTCACCAACAGCTGGTGGTGGGAATTTTATGTCAACGGATTCATTAGAAGGATGTTACTGGACAAAACCATCGACATGTTCAATGATTATTTTCCCTAATGCATGAGGTGCAGACTGTTGTACTTGCTTTCATGCAAGTGATGAGCTAATTGCAGAGGAGGTGACCACACAGTTTATTTAGGATTATGACTCAGTCATGGGAGATTATGGCTCTTAGGTAATTATATAATCAAAGAGTGGACGTGCCAGTAGAATTTGACAAATGATTAATTGTAATTTGGGTCTGACTTAAAATAGTTGTCTTACTGGTCTTCTGTCACAAAAGTGGCATGAAGCAGACATGACAGGATCATTTGGAGGGTGAGTGACAGCTCTGTTGGAGCAGGAATAATTACAGTGGCATATTTAACACAATCTGACTCTTAGCATGCACATAGATCAATAAGGTGCTATCCTTGATTAAACTGCCTAATTAGCAATTATAAAGTCAGATATGAAGATAAGGAAGAGGAATCTGTTATATCATCTGGTGTCCTGGCAGCTGTTGCTCTGAATCTGCAACAGCTTTTTCCTCCAACTCACTTTTTATATTATATGACTGCAAACCCATACAAGCATGTTTGCATGGGGGAAGGTGTGTAAGTGCTCAGACCTCTCTGACAGTCGTAGGACAGGCAGCAGGCGAGGAGAAGGTGTGTGAGTCACCAAGCCTATCTTTAGTGACCTGTCATTATTTATAGCAGCTTGTAGGAGGAAAAAGGGCAACGCAGAGTTTTCTCTTTGTGATCTGCCTCCAGCTTTCAACTAATAATTGTCATTTCTTAATGTATAGGAGCTTTTATGTTAGAGGGAGTGGCTTCAAAGATTGCATTAGTCTTAAAACAGGCTGCTCTCAAATTATTCCTTCACTTCAGACTGATGAATTGACAGGGAAACTATTGAATTTAAAACCAGATCCTGGTTTCTCTGGCTTTTATGTGTAATTATTTAAAGATGGGTAATTGTTTGTAGGACTGAGCAGTCAATGCCTCCAATGTGATGGAGTAATGTAGTCTACATATAGGTCTATATAGGGTCTTGTAAAAATAGTCACACCCACAAACATGTTCAAATTTAGTCACTATTTCATTTCAAATCAGCAGTTCAGTATTTGCAGATATTTCTGTGGAATGTGCTGTAACCCCACATTATTCTTGGGGAAAATCTGCCTACTTGGATTTTTCTCTTGGAGCATTGTTTTAAATATCCAAAGAAAATGCAGCTTGGGAAGCTGAAATACTTGGGCACAATGCTGGGATTGTAAAGCAGCCAATCCAGGAACGCCATTTATTTTCATTGGTGCTGATCGGCTCCAAGAGTGGCGATAAGAAAGACTGTTGGTTTCAGCGGTAGTTTTAAGATGATTTGCACTGTGTATTAATGTATATTTAAGTGCATTTGGTGATCAAACTATTAAAATAGGCAGTTATATGTGTTTCTAGAGGGTCTGAAGTATTCTGTGGTCCCTAACAGCCGAATATCAGAGGTCCACTGTATTTAGTTAATATATGGAAATATATCACCCATTCAATCTCATTCCGAATAATTGTGTCTGAACCAGGTGTAATTTCTAGAAAAACAAAGTGCTATTTCTTTGCTGGGAGATGGAAACCGTTTGTGACCCTGTGATATCGCAGTTGGCTGTCTTTTTCATGGAAAAGGCCAATAATTGAGTTTTTTCTGCTACTAAGTGTAACCAACCAAAAAGAAACCCCCAAAAACCAAGTATTTGTTTTTTCTTTCCAGTGGAAGGTATTACTGTCCTACTGTCTCTTCTTTAGTTGTGTTTTTCCTGAATGTAGCTGTTAATGGAACTTTTGCTGCCTTTAATTTAATGTTTTCATTCATAAAGGATACTCATGGACCAATGCTTCTGTGTTTTTTGTGTCTACTTTCAGTCTTCTCAACCCCAAAAAGTCCCTGGCAGATGTGCAGTGATACTGAGCTTGGTTCTGCTGGAGGTTAAAGGTGAGTCTTTCCTCCCCACTGTCACTAAATGATGTGTTGCTGCAAAGTCCCAGAGTTCTTTGAATTATGTGCTACCAAATGGTATTATAAATCTAATTTGAGTGTATTATGCTAATTAGAAAGAAACTAGCCTGTTAACCAAATTGGATTGATTTAAATTTGGATTCTGTATGAAGTGACTCTGAATTGGATGTAATTTGTTCTGAACTGGTTCTAAATATGTACATTAACTGAAATGAATAAATGGTGATATGAGATCTATTCTTTTCCATCCAGTTCACTACACCGACCAACAAAGTAACCTAACATCTCTGGCATTGACATGTCAGTGCTGCAGACAGGGAGCTGGGCTGACGTCCCAGCTGGTCGGCCCATCGGACAGATGCACCTACTGCCGTGTCACTGCGTAAACAGACACAGTTTGAGGGTAGCTGTTCTTTGGAAAAACTGAACTTGATTCTTCGAACAAACGCCAACCACAGTTTGCTTTTTGTGGCTTGCATCCATTTGATGCTCTGAATGTGTTAAGTCTACTCTTTCTGTGCTGGCTAACAGTAACTCACCTCCCACATGATTTCAACACAGACTTTTATTTTTTATTGGGCATTTATTGGATCTCATATCATAACAACAATCCGACTTTTTAGGGGCGTATCGGTGTGTTGATCCGCACCGAAGGTACTAGAACTTGTACTTGTTTGACATAAAATCCTAACATACGTGGGTTCAGTTAAATAAATAACTTTACAAATAAACATGCTCAATCTCGAGTAAGTCATCTAAACATTTCAGTCCTCTGACCAGTCTTTGTTCACAAGAGAGGATTCGTGCTCTGTGGATTGTGGAGCATGCTGAGTCGTGGGATTCCCCTCCCTGTGTTTTACTGAGTCCTGCTGTTTTGTTTGGCTGATGGAGAACAGGATGTGAGATTTACACCAGCAGAGACGAACGGGAGCAAGTTCAGACACAAGGATGGACTTGGCGGTTAACTCCCTGATTGTGACACCAGAGGAGAGAGATAAATGGTGCAAAGAAAACAAACGAGGGGAAGCTAACTATTTTTCCTGAAGCTGCACGGAAGTTTCTAATTATATCAACTCTGAAGCCTGCAACTTCTTGTTCTGAGACACTCAGCCACCCACTGACTAATTCACCAGCACACACATGCAGATGGACACAACCTATATCTAGAGCTTCAGCTTGGAATATTCACTCCCCCAAAGAGTTCAGGAAGATATTGATCAAGATTTCTTCAAAGAGTAAAATGCAGCTTTAGATGACTTCTTTGAGAGTTGAATGATGCAGTAAAACTGACACGATGTATAAAATATGTTTTTAAGACAACCATGCCTCAGTTATTTAACCTTGATATAATACTGTTTTTGTCAGTTTTTATGGCTTTAAGAGTTGATTATTTTATCAGGCCCTTGACTATAAGATAAAAAAAGAATAATTCTACAAATAACCCTTAAAACAGTAGAAGACCTGCACTTGTATAATGTTTTATCAAGTCTGAATACTTCAAAGTGCTTTACACTAATCAGTCATTCACCCGTTCACACACTGATGGAGGTAAGCTACATTGTAGCCACAGCTGCCCTGAGGCGCCACTGAGCCGTCTGACCACCATCGGCAGGCAAAGTGAATGAAATGTTTTGCCTAAAGACTAAGACTTTTGACCAGAAGGAACATTAAAAGTCAGCTAGAAATGCCAGAGGGAGTTTAGAAAAGACTAATAAGTTTTACATGGACTGATAAATAAACAAACTGAAACTGTTTGGATACATAGGTCATAAGTATGTATAGTGTCCAAAAAGCCATGTTTATGACCAGAAGAGTACTTTCTTTATGGTCAACCATGGAGTGCATCGTTGATGATGTGGGGATGTTTTACTGCAACAGGAACTGGCAGTCTTGATCTTCTACATGCTGTAATTAATTGTACATAATGAATTTTGTTCATGTGGGCGAATACTGGACTCTCCAGTAATGGTACGTCCAGGCAGTGGTTGAGAAAAATAATGTTACACATCTGGAGTGACCTTCTCGGTCATCAGATTTGAATCTAACAGAAAGTCTTTAAAGAAGGTAGCAGCAGCCAGACTTTATGAAGCAACACTGAACTAAATGCTTTTGCACATGAAGAGTGGGTAATTCTGATGCTCATACGGAGCGTCAGCCAGCCGTTTCCCCCGTGTCTACAGGTCTAAATGCTGCTGCTGCATTTCAGATGATTGTGGAAAGTTAATTTGCTCTTTGTGTCAAGAAGCTTTGAACTGGTTTGTGATTGTTTGCATAAGAAATATTTTATGCTGTTTCATGAATTTCTTTGTAATTTATCCTTCCTTGACGTGACTACAAAGTCTTTGAGGTGTTGGGATTGCCTACTTCTGATTGCAGCTGCAGCTTTTACTGGCCTTTTAGCGCCTCCTAAATAAGCACCAAATTAGAGAGAGAGAGAGAGACATTGTCCTTCCTTTTTACTGCGGTTAAAAACCTCTAATCTCTCACTTCAACTGACATTAAAGAGAGACATGATTCACTCTGACATACTTCTATCAGTAAAAAGGGAAGAGAAGAAAAGAGAAGCGGAGGGGTGTGTGTTGGTGTGTGTGTGTGAGGTTGATTGAGGGCAGGACTGTCATGCCTACTAATATGGAGGCTAAGCCACAGAGCCCCCTCCAGCCCCAGGCGGGCAGATGGAGGGGTGGGCAGCACAGGGCTGAGGGTCTGCTATCTCCAATTCTCAGCTGCACTTGTAAGATATGTGCTATGTATGAAATGTGTTGGCACAGATCCATGTCCTTCAACTCCCTGTGCACCCGAACAGCTCCACCCAAGCCAGCTGTGTCAGTGTGAGCTCACTGGGCCCTGACAGCAGGGATCAAAACAACTGTGACACAGACCGCCAACAAAACAAGAGAGCACCTACGATAAGCCTCCCGCAGCTACATCACACGGGCTGAGGTGTGTTCTGAGCGGCGCCGGGGAAACTCTGTGTGTGTGTGTTTCTGGCTCCATCAAACACGGCGATGGCTAATGCATTAGTCAGTCATTGTGTCACCCTGTGATGTTGCTGAACACAATTAGCTCCTTAAGCTGAGCTGGAAGCCAAACGTGAACTAACATGAACCTCAAAGCTTCGTATCCAGATCAAGAGAAAGCTCAAACGCATGAGAAAACTGTTACACCGTTCAGCGCGAAAGTGAGTACACAAACTTCACAGAGACGCTGGGGAGTAAGAGTCAAAACCAAACGACTCAGCGCCAGAGTCTGTGAATGTTACTTTTCAGTCCATATGGGCCAAAGACAGGAAATGTGTGCCTTCCTGTTTGATTTTATTGGAATAGAATCAGCCCAAAGATAGACGTGAGCGAGTCAAAATAATATACAGCTATGCTTATTTTAACTGAGCAGGTGTTTTCAGTGAGGAACCACAGTGATTTAAATCTCCATGAGAGTAAAAATTGGAATGAAAGGGGAAAAGAAATGAGGAAAACATCAAAGCTCTGACACATGGAGTCTGAATTCATAAAGTGTCTTTCATGTGCGAGACCAACACAAAGTAGCAGATAATTGTGAACTCGAAGGAGAAAGGACACATGGTATCCCAATTTCTCTGTACAAATAAAATCTGAGGAGTGCTTTGCATTTGTGTTCATCCCCCTGAGGGGAGTGTTTTATAAAACCACCTTCATTGCAGCTACAGCTGTCTTATGAAGCGTGTCTCTACCAGCTTTGGAGATTTAGGTTCAGACATTTTCTTAAAAGAGCCCAAGCTCAGTCAGATCAAATGGAGACTGTCTTTAACCATCACTTTTCGCATCACCAAAGATTCTCAGTTAGATTTAGCTCTGGGCTATTTTAACTAATGAATGTATTTTGATCTAAACCATTAGATCAGAATACATTATAGCTCTGGTTGTGAGTGTAGGATGGCTGTCCTGTTGGAAGGTGAACCTCAAGCCTTTACAGCCTCTCGTGTTTTCTGACAGAATTGTCTCGTTTATGTTCTGGCCAGAGGATTAACACCATGCTGAGGAAGACTTTTGAGAGTCGTGCGCTCTGTCACTGTCCAGGTACGTTTGAGATGCGTATCACTTCCTACATTTTACATACTTTCTGCCATTGAGATGAAGGAGAGCACTGGATAATAGGAAGTTCAGTGATCTACTTGATCAACCAGTACCACCAGTATCCATTGCACACTTTGTCAGTTTGGTGGAGAGTGGCCATGGTAACACGTTGTATCAGCTCAGTGTCGCATAAATACTAGTCGTCTTCTTCTTCTTCTTGAGTTAATTAGTGGTTGGCAAACAGCTATTTGATGTGCATTACCACTGGTAACTGGTGAGGAGTGTGGGTCAGCATGGCAATATTTTTCAAATATTATTAAAAATGTTGAAATTATGTGAATTAACTTAGTTTTCAGAAGGAAAGGAGAAAACTTTCCGTTTACATACAGTAGCTACTCCATATCGAGCTCCAGTATTATTGTGCTCCTGATTTATTTTCAGATATTTTACAAATTGATATATTTCTTTAAGTTGGGCTATTGCTATTGGTTCTGTCAAAGAGCAGAAAAAGCCTTAAAAAATTTATTGAAGCATCGGTAACTCCGTTTACCAGTTGCCTACCAAGATGGCGTGTTACCAGGGTAACCGACTTCTGGTCTGATCTCTTGGGAACTATCGATACAAATTCTTGCCACACATTTCTGACTTTTATGTGCTACTTCTAGCACTAATATGATGTTTTAAAGGTGAATACGTATGAACCCTTTTGCAATGCCTCGATATTCTACCAGAGAGTCTGAGGAGACTGGATACATCCACATGTTCGCTTTGCCACAGCTGAACCGTGTTGCTCTGTCAGCAGTGTATTTGTGGGTGACTGGAACAGATAATCAGCTGTTTGGTCGTCCTGTTCCTCCCACAGGAAGGAGCTGACAGCTTTGGGCCATCTTTCAGGTCGCGGATGAGAGGCCCCCGGTGTCCGCACACTCACACCGACACGCCGAGGTCGGTGTGAGTTCTGTGTGGCACACACAGCAGATGGAGACCTGAATGGCCCGTCCTGGCAGGAGAAGGTTACATCATGTAAATAATGTGATGCTCTGCCAGACTTTAATGACATCAGAATTTAATTCAGCCTCTGTGTTTAATGCACACCTCATTCAGCTCAGTGCTGTTCTGTCCATGCATCTGTAAGCCTCAGCTGGCACTGAAATCTCATTTATGTTAATTATAAATCTGATTATGATGTTTTAATTCAATGTATTCTTAGGTTTAATATACTTACTTGCTAACTGAAGTATTTTGGCAATATTGTCCACTTTACAGTGCAGCCCTGCTAACCATATGCTGTTTAAAACCGATTATCATATTTGATTAATGTGAATTATACAGAATTACTACAGTATAATTGAACACAGTGGTCGTTTCTGGCTCTGCTCCCCGACAGTGGACATGTGCTGACATGACTAACAGAGCTAAAAAAGGCCAAGCAGCTGCTGAGGCAGACGTGACTTCTGCTTGAGCCAAACGGGGAAAAAAGTTGACTTTTGGAAGAACATGTCACTATATTGTTTACTTAGAAGCTCGCAGATGTTGCAAACATGTGGAGGTTTTATGTGGTAGTTAACAGCAGGCCACGCTTAGCGTGCCACTCCCTCAGAAACAATTAACTGTAAACAGCTTAACGTCCTTTCCGCTGAGTATTAAGTTCATGCCGCTTCCATGCAGAGAGGAAAGCAGTGAAAATCTGCCCTCGGTCCAGTGGGGGGGCAGGTTTTCTTTCAAGATTTTACAGTTTGTCTCTGCAGAGCTGTAGCTGTATAAATAAGACGCTTCATTTGACCAGCAGAGCGGAGATGTTGCAGTGACGGAAAAGTGATCACGATGCTGAACTCTGTGACTCGGCGCCTGCTGCTCTGGCTGTTTGTTGCTGCGCGGAGACTTCCAATCAGGAACGGAGCAGTAGTTTGTTTCGAGAGGGGCTTGCTCTGACATGATACGAGTAAATATAGCTGTTGTCTGGTGGCGCCTGATCTGATCAGTGTGTCATGAAAGGATCCATTGAGCGCAGGAATCTGGTTTGTGTAACATGCCTAATTATAACTGTATAAATGGATGAGTTGATCTCCTTTAAAGGCAGATGGAGAATTCATGACACTGAGCAAGTCTGAGCAATTTAGCTACTGTTTGTACTTTCCTGGTTCACTCTGTGTAGTAAAGGTTGTACATACAGGTGCAGCTCAATAAACTTAAACAGCGTTGAAAAGTTTATTTTGTGTCAGTAAGTTAATCCAAAGCTAAAACTCATATGATGTAGATTCATTATAAGCAAATGGATATATTTTCATCCTGTATTTCCATCAATTCAGATAATTCTGAGAACATCAAATAAGAAAAAAAAACATTTTAATGCTCAATTATGCAGTCATTTGTTTAACTTTGAGTTTCCCATCTTGTGCTTCGTTTTAGTGTTTTAGTTCACTAGTGTTGCTTTTCCCTCTGGTCCTCTGTTTCCTGCACCTGTTTTCTTGGTTGGGGCTCCTTTTACATGAATTACTGCATCAATGCTTGGAGAAGATCGACCTCTGGGTTCAGGGAGCCCTGGTTGCTTTAAAAGTAAGCTTCAGGGTGTGACAATGGCGCAGGGGCAAAGCGAGCGACCAATGCACTCGGTCATCACAGGTTCGAGTCTCGACCTGTTGACCTTTTGAATGTCTGCCCTCTCTCTCACAACCAACTGTCTTGTCCACCCACTGTCAAATAAAGGCCACTAGAGCCAGAAAAATCCTTAAACAACATGACCTTCAGCTCACCTGGATTGTGTTTGCTGCCTCTCATCTTTCTCTTGAAAAAATCCCTAGAAACCCTGATCCAAATCTTTCTATGGGACTTTTGTCAGGCTGGTTTGCAAACCCATCAAGAGCAGGTTTTGGTACTTTTGGCAGGAAGGCATCAGTCTTGCTGGAAAATGAAACCAGCATCTCTATAAAGCTTGTCAGCAGAGAAGCATGAAGTTCTCATAAATGTTTCTTGGTAGTGAACTGCTCTGGCTTTGGACTTGATAAAACACAATGGCCCAAAACCAGCAGATGACGTCGCTCCCCACAGTATCACTGCCTTTGGGAATGTCTTAATATTTTGTCAGGTAACATGGATTTTGTGCCTCTCCACTCTTCCTCCAGACTCTGGGACTTTGATTTTTAAAAAACACAAAGTTTACTTGGATCTCAAAAGAGGACATTGAACTGCTGAGGGACAGTCCAGCTGTTTCTCTCCACAGCTCAGATAAAAGCTGCTAAGGTTGTCTGTATGGTTCTGAAGTGGACTAACAAAAGTAAAGTATCTGGGACAGTTGTAGACCACATCCTGGATTCATCTGTGAGTGGTAGCTCTAAAAGAGTCAAACTACAGACGATGGCTTGCAAAACTCTGCCAAACTCACAAATGGCTTTTGCTTTGTTGCTTGAACATGTTTTTTCTTGCACACTTTTTCCTTCCATTCAACTTCCCATGAATTTTCTTGGATACAGCACCCTGTGAACAGCCAGCTTCCTCATCAGTGACCTTCTGTGGCTTACCCTAGTCGTGAAGTAAGCAGCCTCCTACATGGTCATGTAGGCCATAACATCACATATCTGCTATAAAAAATCGTTATCATTCTGATATAATACTCTAATTTTCTGATAAAGCTCAGGTTTTCATTAGATGCAACAGAAAGAAACGCACTGAACTCATAATATAACAAAACCTTTTCTAATTTAAGTTGCAACTGTATTAAAAAAAAATAAATAAATCAGAAAAATGTCAAGTCCAACAAGTGGACGTATGTTTGCAGGTTTATTTATAACTCGGCTGCTGGTGTTCTCAGTTTCATCTTCGCAGATGGCTTATCCCTTCCTCTGGATCCTCAGTCAGAGGTGAAAGGTCATCCAGCCATCACAGGAAACCATCACTGAGTAACTGACCCCTCCTGTGGCCCCCACCTTTCATCTGTCTATCCGATTCGTTTGCCCAGGTGACAGGTAGCAACTTAAAATGAAATACCCTACAGTCACACTCCTGGGAGAATCTCTCATGCAAGATATATATACACACATTCTTGCTGCTTTGCTAGTGAGTGCACATTCAATTACAAGAGCAGGGTGGGCTTTTAGATGTTCACTTCTCAGAGATCTGCTGGGTCTCTTGACTTCTGGAGAGTAAATCCATCCACTTGCCTTCAGCGGCGTATCAGGTGTCCTCCAGCTTGTCTCTTATGTGTGATTAGTGTGAACCTACCCTGCAGCAACAGATGGGGCTCTGCTTGATGTGGTGGCATCCAATGCTCCTTCAATCTACAGATTATGTAACGGACGGCTGGTTGCGGTTTGAACTAAAACCCAAAAGGAGAAAAGTTTGATTATGGCTCCTGACAGATAACACAACACTTTAAAGAAGAAGAAGAAGAAGAAAAAAAAAAAACTATATTGGCTCGACTTAAAAAACCACAGGTAAAAGTTTGCACGTTTAAAGTTGTTACTATTTAAAGTTAAGCTATTATTTTAAATTTCAGTAAAAGTAACAAGATCCTGTTTTTATGATCACAGGGAAAATAAAATTTATTTTACAATTAAAGATTTGACTATGCTAACCATCCAAATATTTGAGATCCTCTCTCAAAATGCCTATAAATGCCTATTTTAATAGTTCAAACACAGTGGAAACTGTCTTGGCACAAGTTAATATCTACAGTCGTCCATATTTCCTATATTTGGGGAAGCAGCCAATCAGCGGCAAAGAAAATACCTGGAGCCAGCCAATATAGTGTCTTGTAGAATTACGGCTAGTTGTTTTAGCTTCCCCAAGCTGCATTTTCTTTCTAACATTTTGCGTAAGCTTTCCAAGAATTCTGCAAATACAAGAATTTACTACAGAAAAATCTACAAATACTGAATTGTGAATAGGCAGAAGTATTTCATAGAAATTAATTTTACCTTTTGCTTAAATTCTAATCAGAAAATGCGTTAGAAATACTTAGCTCAGTTGTTTATAGTTCTAAAAAATTATTGAAGAAGTTACCAATTTTTTAAAATATCTATCATATAAAGACAATGACAGTGACATGTGAAGTCTAAATACCTTCCTATGCCTTGTGCATGTTTTATTTTGTTATTAAAATGTTAGCAGACATTAACACTGGTAAAAATGTCTGACCAAAAGCCATAAGACAATCCTGTAGGAACGGTCCTCATAGCTGAAGCTGGTAGAATGTGACTCGGCGAGGAGAGGTTAGCTGTCCGTGTCCATGTTCCTGCTGACTCACCGGGGCATTTCAGAGGCAGCTGGCAGACCAACCAGGGCTGTACCAGTTGACCCTGGGCCAGGCCAGCTACTTCCCATTCAACGCAGCTCAGCATACCAACATGAAAGTGCAATTTGCAGCACACATTTTGCTATGAAATCACCATCCTGGGACTAACGGGGAGCAATACAACTATTTATTGCTGCTTGATGAGTCTCAGTTTTTACATATCAGTTTACATGGAGGTTTGCATGTTTTTGTGCTCAATTCCACATCGATTAGGATGTGCAAAGAAAGTGTTCTTAGATCCATGTGTGCACACAGTTGCACATATGGATGTGTTCACACAGTTTTGTTACTTGTTTCAGTAGGAAATCCATACTAGTGTTTGTCCACCAGGCCCAAGGTTTTTCTTTTCTCAAGTTTTTAGGAGCTCTCATTAAAGAGCTCCTAAAAACTTGAAGTTTCAACAAACTTTATATTTCCAGTTGTCAAGTGAAAACAAAACTTGAGGTTTTTTTCTTGACTAACATCAACTCTAAAAACAAGTGTTTATACACTTGTGGATTGGTGGCCTTTCCCACCACTCCAGTAAATCTTTTTTGAAAGTGTATCGCTAATGTGCTTTCCATGTTGTTCTTTTCCATATATAAGCTGAATATGCATCCCGTGTATGACTTCATCGTAATATTCTGTGGTCCTGAGTAGAATAGCAGAAAAGAAAATGAAGTGCAGCGTCGGCTGAAGGTTCTCTTTGGACAACAGGTACCATTGTAAGAGCTGATTTCAAGATTCCACCTCGGCCTCCACTTAGTGAAGTGTAGGCTGCGTCTTGATGCAGTCATTAGAGGGTGATTTGGTTGATATACGAGTAGACCTATTGCTCATCAGAAAGCTATCCGCCATGCTGATTGAGTCATATGTAGAGCTGCTGGGATAATTTGTCACAGGGCTGGCGGGTCAATGGTCTTTGATTGGAACACGGTATGAACTGCAGGATTTCCACTGAGTTGAGTACTCTCATACCATCACACTCTGGCTAGTGATCTCTCCTCTCCTCTCCTCTAATAACTGATTATTGAGCTTAAACTGCCACCTTATTTCTTTGTTTTAAAAAAAAAACTCACTTTCATCTTTGGTTTCTGTGCCTCCCAAAGCCTTTTCTCCCTTGATTTTCCCGGCCTTTGCCTCGAGGGCCGCTCTGCTTGCTGAAAGGTAACAGAATCTTCTAGAATGACCCACTGAAATCGCTGGGTTGATTCACTGATGTTTTCTGTCTGAGTGAAGCACAAAGTAAAGGACTGTATTTCACACACATATCTGGGGGTGTCCATTACAGCTGGGATCTGTGTAAAAACAAATAAAAGGGACACTCTGATCCTGAATGATCTGCTTTAATGCGACAGAGGGAAGAGGAGGTTGCCACATATATGAGCACATAAGAGAAACCTTGTTTTAAACACCTGTTCATTTTGCTGTTTGAAACTTTAAAACATGTGGCTTAACAAGGCTCTGTAATGCTGCCAGATGCATGAATATACAAGTTCAGCTGTGCTCTGTAACTTTTAACACATCAGAGTGGAAATCACAGCCTTGGGACTCTAAAGCCGAGTAACTCAGTTCCCCTTCATTACCTCGTGAAGGGGAAAAAATGAAAAGGGAAAAAGGAGGAAAGACAGCAAAGCTCAAAAGGAAAGAAGAAAGCATGAGAAGTTCCAAAGAAATATGGCAAAATACCTGCAGTGACTTTCAAAAACTACTAGATCTTTCATCTGACTGTTTTGGCATTGCCAGGTGGGAGCTTCAGCACTGACCATAACACAGGTATGCCTAATCCTCTTTCATCTACAATATCACACAATGGGAGTGCCTGTCCGAGTGAAGCAGGAGATTCATGCAGACATAAAAGGCCGTGTGCATGTCTGTACCAACATTGTCCTGGTCCTTATTATTCTTTTCACATAGCTGTAAGTCTAAACAAGACCCACTTCCTGAGGAGGACTGCTGTGCACTCGCTGCACCCACGCTGGCCCTGGTGTTGTTCTGCTCCAGCGTTTGTGTGTGTTTGTGTGTGCAAGGCTGCTGTGCCTGAGCTGACCCTGCTTTCCTTCTATAGGGGCTTTCACTCTGCAAGATCTCAGCCCCTGTTAGAAGGGAGCCCGTGCTGGTACCTCTCTCTGCCTGTCGTTCTTGTGCAGACGTCTCCCCTCTTTTCATTCTCTCGTTCCCCTCTCACCACAGCAGCAGCTTGAGTACTTCCAGCTGCTGACAGAAAATACAAACTCCCGTCCCACATGCACAGTCTGAAATGAGATTTACAAAAAGGTGGTATGGCTGCCCTCTGTAAACATGCATCTATCTACACACACGTACCAGCCACTTTATTAGACACACCTGTTCAAATGCTGGAATAGCATGGTAACAAATTCAAACTGAGCATCAGAATGGGGAAGGAAGGTGATTTAGGTTACTTTGAATGGTCTGAAAAAGGTGCAATATCCAGTGTGTGATTGAATAAGCATTACTGGTGCCAGAGGTCACAGGAGAATGGGCAGGGTAAGGCTCAATTAACTACCAATTACATCCGAAGTAAGGAGAATACAATCTCTGAAGCAGAACCTTGACGCAGACGGGCCAAAGAAGCAGAGAACCACGTCTTCTAATGCCTAGTTCACACCGTAAGCTTTTAAAATTATTGGCTGATTGTCATTTGAGAGACCACATATGATTAAAAACATCTTCAGTAAAAGGTTTGGTGTGTGGTGTCGAGCTATACAGCAGGAGAAATACACCAAACACAAACCGATTTCACTCGCCAACATTCAGATGTCAGACAGGAAGTCTCGTCAAACCTCTTGAGACCAAACGTGAGTTCAGAGTAAACAAACATGACTGACTGGGAAGAACCAAAGGCGATAATTTGCGGACTATCTGTAACAGAGAACAAACAATACAAAGACAATAACGTCCAACAGATTATCTGGTGCGTCATGGCAGTTGTTTTGTCTTGTGTGTATTTTAAATTCTCCTCAGTTTTTCTGACCTCGTCACATTCAACAGATTATGTTTCCGTTTGTCCTCCGAGAACACCCCACATTGTGAAATTAACCCAGGACAATCTAACATGTTGAATATTGCTGATTTTAAATTGGTGTCATCCCAAAGTCTTTTCGCACATGGCAGGAATAACCCTTATGGCCATCCCAATAATCTGGACATCCTTAAGATTGTTGGAAGGGGGAAATCTTTGCAAAAATTGGAATATAAATCTTGCCGTGTACCATGAAAAATTCTGCCTTGAACAAGAAACAGACGTTAGATTTCATACAGACTGATCAACACTTCACAATAGATTGGAAAAACATTGAATGGTTCAATGAGTCTTGCTCTCAGCAACAACATTTAGGAACAAATTGCCAGGCGAGAAGTTGCCATAAATATCCTGAAAGCATAGTGTCAAGAGTTTAGGCTGGTAGGAGGTTTCTTAGTATACTTGGTATCACCATACAGTGTGTCCAACTTCTGATGGGTAGTTCCAGCAGGATGATGCACCATGTCACAAAGCTCAAATCATCTCACTTCATGGCTTCACTGCAGCCTCATCTACATAGTCCACTTTCTGCTCTTTGTTTTCCTTTAGCCGATAATTGTTTAGATCCATAATAGCTGCTTCATCACAAAGGCTCTGTGGAGTCAAATCATGTTGCAATGTGTGGTTCTTCAATCAAGCCAAAGAAAACCCTCTGCAGTACAAAAGAAAAAGAACACAAACAACAGATAACTTGAAGCCAAATCTGTCAAAGCACAACTGTGCCACAGTCTGAAAGCAGCCCGTCTGAGACAGTGAACTGAACACAGATCCACTGCACTTGTGCTTCTTCTTCAGTAGCAGCACTGTGTCTGTCAGTCCTTTCATTGTGTAATAAAACAAGACGAGAACACCAGAGGAACCTGTTGCTGGGTTATAAGACCAAAGAAGCCCAGGGAAAAAAATGGTAATGCAAGTGAAAGCAGTAGCAAGGACCTGCCGGGGTGTAACCATAGCTGCTAAACTTGCATTCAGGTCTTTTTCCAAGCTGGGCTCAGGGTATGCAGACAACCTAGGGGCGAGATACTTAGGGAGGACTTTAAGCCTCTTTGTCAAGCTCCTTGGAGTTCATTCGACTGCTGCAAAGAGACTGAGGCATGCAGCTGTCTAGCAACAAGAACCCCCCATACCACAGGCCTGTGGTTAAGAAGGGTGAGTATGAAAGTGCATGTTGTGTGACTAAACATGTGGGTTTAAATTTGTGAAGGTGGGACACTGAGTATCATAACAGGTGAGTCAAATGAAATTTCAAAGGCTCAGAAGCAAATTATTGAATAAAACTTTAGAAATACTGTAAATTAACATGTCTGAAGTGATAGATGGACCCATCAAAAATGACTTTGGAAGCACATAAAATTACAATGCAGCCATTGTCTTCCCCTTATCTGAGATCAGGTCACGGAGTAACCTGTCCAGGAGGGAACCCCAGACATCCCTCTCTCCAGTGGCATCCTCCAGCTCATTCTGGGGCATCCCAAGGCTTTCCCAGGCCAGATGGAATATATAATCCCCCCAGCAAGTTCTGGATTTTCCTTGGGGTCTCTTCCTAGTGGGACATGCCCAGAAAACCTCCAAATTGAAGCAGCCAGGGGGCATCCTGGTCAGATGCCCGAACCACTTGAGCTGACTCCTTTTGATGCAGAGAGGCTTGCAACGTAGATGGACCAGTAAATCAAGAGCTTTGTGTTTTGACTCCGCTCTCTTTACCACATAAGATTGGAGCAACATTCACATTAGTGCAGACGAAGCCCCAATGCATTTGTCTATATCCTCTTCCATCCGGCTATCTCTTGTGAACAAGACACCGAGATACTTAAAGTCCTCCGCTTTAGGCAAAGACTGACTTCCAACCCAGCAGGGGTAGTCCACCTTTTTCCAGTCGAGAACCATGGCTTCTACTTAACTTGTAGCCCACTGTCCTTTTCTTAAGCCTCTTAATCCTGTTTGACAGTATCACCTTCTGGATCTCTGGAGCTTCACATCCTCTGCTGAAACGTGCTTTGGCAGTTTATAAGTTCTGAATTCAACCCAAAATTTAAGTATCAATATTTCTTGTTTTCATTGAAATTCATAACGTTAGAAATCTATTCCCTCGTGTGCAAAGGTAATCCTTCGGACAGAAGTGGTAAGAAAAAAAACAACTAAAACAACACAGCAAGATGTTCCAGTTTGCTATGTGCCTTTTTGGTTCCCTTAGAAGGCCACAATCTGAAAATTGTAAAAGTGCTGACTTTTGTTACTTTTTAACAATAGATAGTCAACAGAACTATATGAATGTAACATTATTCTATTATCAGAGACATGTCTGGTTGAATCTTTAAAAATGAAGACCCAAATTGGTAATGATCACATCAGAGATGCAAAGATAATGAAATTAAAGTTAGATTCACTAATACAAATTGAAAGAAAATGTAATGTTACATTCTTTAATTCCAAGTTCTGCTTACCCTCAACAAAAATGCAAAGTTAAAGAACTTAACGTTACTTTCCTGCTTGGCAACGATGAAGATAAGCTAATGCTAAGTCCTTTACTCTCTCCCATTAGTTGCCCAACAGCAGCGTTACAGAGCCTTAGTTTCCCCTGAAAGTTTAATCTTCTGTACAATATGAAAAATCTTACACATATAACAACACGTCGGTTAAACGCTGGTTGTTGTTTATGCTCATTAGTAACATTGAGAAATCACACAACCAAATTGTTCCTGGTATATTTTCCTACCAAAAACCATAATTTGCTAACAGATTAAATGACCCCACATTACTCCCGAATACATTATTTCAATCATAAACCTTTTTTATGGTCACTAAGAACCAGATGAATATTACACCCATCATTAGCTTTTTCAGCATACATTTAGCATGACAGCTGTGTTTGAGTTTTACATTTAAAAAAATCTACAGTTGAAATAATTACTGTTTCTCTTTGATGAGATGAGATTTATAATAAGTGCTAAAAATTGGAAACTATTTCATGGAACCAGGAGTAACCTGCATGTCTCAGGCACATTCATTGCAAAAGCACCTTAGCGCACCTTTTGTTTCCATCCTGGGCCTTGTGACATGCGCCGCGAACAGAGTCTGAGACAACAGACGACACAGTAAAAGCTATGTGCTGTCTTTCCATGAGACTATTATCAGTGAAACTAACACCTTCTTTGGAATGCCACAAACCTGCCTGGAGACATGGAGCAGCTAGTTTTATGAGGCCAGTCTCTGCGCTGCTCCAAATGAGGCATGGTGAATTCTTCACTGCCAGTCAATCCCTGGGGAGGCAGTCAAGAAAACCCTATTATATTTGGGGGCAGGCAGTGCTCAAACTGACAGCAACTGCTGCGACAGCAAAGCTCATAGAGAGAGGGAGAGAGGTGTGCTCCCCATTTCTACATGACAACAGAGTAAATTGCACACGACTTGGTCTCATTTGGTTTGAATGTTGGTTCTGAACAAAGAACAATGCACTTAAAATGCAGTTAAAATGAACGGACTGCCTCATTATACTAACAACTCAAGATCTGAATGACTTTGCCTTGTAAATAATAAAACATGAGCCATAAACATAAACCAGCTGCTTCATTTAATTTCAACAGTGCAGAGTTAACTTTTTACATAAACCTACATTCATAAAGCAACACTTGTCCAGATGTTAAATCCATCTGGATTCCAATTACATAAGTTTGCAAATTGCAATTAGTTATTGAGCGCATAGTCAAAATTGAAACTTGTAATAAGAGCTGCGGATTTTTAAGCTAAGCATTCTCCAATAGAGTTTTACAACATGGGTTCTCTCAATTCCAGGATCTGTGCATTTATAATTCAACGAGAAAAATGTAATATGACCAGAGCGGAAAACATAGGAGGACATGAGTAAAGCAGTGTTGGTTTCAGTATCGAGGATAACATGGAAAAGGTCAAGCCTGAGTCGGCAGATCTCACATAATCACCTCTAACACAATGCTGCTACCCTGTTCTGCAGAAGCCTCCTGATGAGAGGGGGAGATGGGAAGATTGTGACAGAGAGAAAAGAAAGGAGGATGGAAGACAAGGAAGGGAAGAAGGGCAGGAATAAGAGGAGAATGCGGCATTATCATTCCAAGCATCAACCATGTGGCAGATGAGCTGCTTGTCTTAAGCTGTGAAGGAGTGGCGTATGACCCTGCTAACCCTGAGCCTAATGAAAGATTGACTGACTCACCTTGGTATGCCAATGTGTGTGCATGCTGCACAAAATACCAGTGGATTTAAGCCTTGGATAAGATCTGGTTGTCATATAATGGAAATGATACTTTTAACAGCCCTGTGTGAATGCAGGACCATGAAGAGAACTAGTCTGATGAGCACTGGAGATTTGTTTACCTCAAGATTCAACAATGTAGACATGTCACTAGACGCAGTGCTTGAAGTTATTATAAAGTAGGATGCTGTAAATAAACACAAAGTCATGCATAATTCTGAAGTGGAAGGGAAAGGATCATTGGTTTCAATTATTTTTTTTACAGTATGAAGCCCAAAAACTGCACCAGACCTTGACAACAGTAGAAGTTGTAGATCTATTGAGTTTTGTCTTTCAGAGACACTATTTCCAGAAATGTTTTTATTAGCAATAATGGACAAAAAAGGATTGGATAGAAATGTTAAATTCAGTTTTCAAGTCCTACAAATTCTTAGTTAGATTTAGATCCTTACTTTGTCTAGGCCACTCTCTGATCTGTTTTAAACCTTTCCATTGTATCTCTGGCTGTATGTTTAGGGTTGTTCTACTGGAAGGTGAACCTCACCTCAGTCTCAAGTCTTCTGCAGCCTCTAACATGTGTTCTTACCTGTCTGACTTGTGTTTAACTCCACTTATCTTCCCATCATCTTTACATGGCTTTTCTGTCCCCAGTTTTGTGTCTCATCTGACCAGAGCACCATCTGCCATATGTTTGTGTCCCTCTCCTTTCCCAGCCTGTCACTTTGGGTGGATGTCCACGTCTTGGTAGGTCTTCAGTTGGTCCAACCTCTCCTCTCCCTTGACATTACATGTATAATTCTAATGAAAATAGACCCTGGGTCTATCATGTTTGTACAGTTGGAGACAATAGCAGGGATTTGCTAGTGCTCTGTGAGATCCCACTAAATTTACCACATTAATTCTGACTAATTTGCCAGAATTAAAAAACTTCGGAAAAATTCTTACAAGTTCTTAACAATGTTGTTTAGAACTGTAGGTTATCACAGACTCTTGTTGCAACTAAGTATTGTACAAGCAATTAGCTTAGGGGAGCATTTATTTTTTTTCCCATCAAGCCAGTGTTGTAATAAATTTAACAATAATTTCAGAAGTGCATTCTGTATTTTCTCTGGGTGTAATCGTCTGATGATATTTGTTCAATGATCTGAAAGTGACAAGAAGTAAAAGTAGTGGAAATCTTTGAGGGGGAAAATCATTTTTCGCTGCACTGCTTTATACTTTAGAAAACTCAGGCTACATGAATGTATTTCTCTCCTAAAAAAAACATAATCTGTTTAGATTTTAAACCAACCTTACTAAATAAATTAGGTTCTTAAAACAGGAAATGGAAAACTTGAATTATTTTGTGTCAAAAATAATGATAAAGTTTTTCAGACATGAAGACGAGTGACTCTTTCTTCCGTAACCAATTAGTTCTTCAGTGCCATATGGGTTCCTTTACAGTGTCAATCAGCAGGCAGTAAACATTGTCTTTCAGCAGCAGTCTACCTCGGGGGGACTGTCTTTAAACAACAAAGTCAGCTCTTTGATACCGCCCCTCCTCACCTTTCAGCACAGACATCCCCAGACGGAAAAGCACACCTTCCCATAAAACACAACCACAAAACACTAATACAGCTTCTTTTTCCATTTTATGGCCTCTCTTCACACAATTACCCCTGATCACACAATCAAAGTTTGCTTTTAAGACTGGAGCTGTGTGTATGTATATGAGAGTTGCATGCATGCAGGGATATAGACAAGAGAAAGGAGAGCAGCAGGGGTTGTGTGATTGTCTATGTTCTTACAAATACAACGTGTTTTTATGTAGACGGTCAGGCTCACAGACTGGAGAGCTAAGGAGACAGATGAACTCAAAAACAAACATCTTCCCCTGCCCGCTGTCTCTGCAGCATTTCTCTCCTTGCCCTTAGCCGTTTCGCAGATTCCAGATGACATCCTGACAGGAGGGCTGAGTGACTCGAGGTGAGGCTGTGTGATGACAGACCAGGGCCTTTATCAGTGACCAGCACACTGCCAGCTTGCTGTTTGAAGATTAACTGGCAGATTGAAACCCAAAACTGCTGCCATTCCTGCTTGACTCACAGCCTCTTTACATATGTTTTTTTTTCCTCTTCCCCCTTTAACCCCTCACTCTCTGGCTGCAAGAGCTCGCTGGGTTTAATGTAATTGGCCTATTTCCTGCATATGAAGTTCCACGTTTGTCGTAATTGACTAGGTCTTTTATTGGCTGTGAGACAGGTTAAATGGGAACCAAATGGAGAGGCAACACATGAAGCCCGGCCCCACTCTATCTGGTGCTCATCAAATCAGCCAACCTGGGCGTAGCACAGCACAGTGCTGAGAATGTGGCTGCAGTGATTAGCAGCTGCATAAGGTTTACCAGTATGTCATTGGCATATACGAGTTCATGTTGGCAGTGCGAGGATGTTGGTCAGCTTTGCAATCTGGCATTTATTTGAGAGGAAAACATCCTGAGCTCTGAGGAATCTGGATAAGTTAGGACCTCTCCAGTGTCGTAGAAATCCCTCAGTGATTTATTCTGCTTGCTTTAGATCATCAAATAAATGTCCAAATCAGACAAATGTAACCCAAAGACATAAAAAAAAAAAATCAGTTAACAAATAAGGCTTTTTTTAAAAATAATTTAATTTAACCTCTTTGTCTGAAGAAAGTAATTGCCCATTTACAATCTACATCACTGAAGAATTTTGGTCTAATCATTTCAGAGTTGTTTTAAATTAGCCACAATGACACTGGACTATGAACAAGCTGTTTCACTTCAGTCATATTGCAAAATATTTTCCTAAAAGTCTTGAGGATCATAAATGGTAAATTAACTGAATTTATGCAGCACATTTTCAGTCATATTAAGGCTCTTTACACTAGAGTCACATTCACTCATGCAGAAACACACACACATTCACACAACGGCACATGGACATGTGGATGTTGAACCTACACCCTTCCAATAGCAAGACAACTACCCACTAAGACTTCTGGGCAAATACGGAGCCCACGGATGACATTTTACCCAGCCTCTCTAAATCAGGGCATAATGTTTTGCTTCTTGTGATTTGTCGACTGTTATTTTGCCCTCAACAATTGAGAACTGCGTTCTGTGTCCACTCAGATCATTTTCGTTTGATATAAACATTGTTTGATGATCTGAAGCGTGCCAAAAAAAAATCAAAAACCAAAGAAATCAATAAGGATTTACAGCCTCCTTTAGACTTATTTGGTTAAATTGATTTGTAGCTCCACACCTTTCTAATTTCTCCACAGCTACCTCTTAGTGCAGACCAGGCCTGTAGATAACCTCATTCACTTTGTTTCATCAAAACATCTCATGCCAAAGTAAATGACATTCAACAAAGCTGCTGTTCTGCTCTTTGATGTTTGCCAGAGTAAATGGACTATCAATGCAGAGCATAAACACTCCTGTATGCTAATGTTCCTCTGGGGGTCTTTGATGGCACCAGTAGTATATGTGAAGTGTGTTTTGAAAAATTGCATAGGTAAGCCATCCAAGCAGCGAGAATGAGCGAATATTCACTCAGTGTATCTCTTCAGCAGGAGGAGGGTGTGAGGCGGGAATCAGAATTGGCAAACGCTGATCCAAAGTTGAGGAAATTGAAGCATAATTGAGGTGTGTTTGAAGTGACTTACAGCAGACAGGACAAGAAACCCAACCAAGCCACGGCTGGCGGGGGTCCAGTTCACTGCCAGGTGACATCAGTTGGCGTTGTTTCACCACTCCATTTATTTTATTGTGCTCATTGTCCTGCAACATTCACTCAATCAAGTGGGTGTTTTTTTTTGTTCAGACAGTCCAGGTGCAGCGTGCTACTGGAGGCTTCCTGCCTCCCCACAACTCTTTTCAATGTCTCTCCTGCCGCGGGTATTGTCATATCCCACAGCGCGCTTGAAAAGAGGCAGCAGCCCTGCGCAAATGTCAGAGAGGTGACTTGTTTTTAACTCTTAGCAGGCACTGAGTGTGCTGTCTGGGTATATGTGTGTGGTGGGGGTTGAGCTGTTCTGAGTGTGTGTCTGCAACAGCATAAATACAGAGCCACCTTGGAAAGAATCTTCTTGCTTTCCTGTTCTGTAAAGAAGGATTTACAGCATGGCGCCCCCTGTTGATAGGTTGCTTCCTTTTGTGATATAGTGCTGAGATTGTGATTTGTTATTCATATTGGTCTGCTGGTTTAGTTTTCACCACTTCAGAACCAAAAACTGTTCCATCAGAAAGTTCTGGTGGTTTAAAGTCTTTGGAAGTTGCAGAGGAAAGAGGCAGAGAGTCTGAGGTTTTCTCTGGCATAAAGTAGCAGTGCTGCACATTGACAGTTAGCTGGTAGGAACTTTTCCTCTGATTCCCTTACAAGAAAGACAGATTCAGGTATTTGTAAACAGTTAGGTGCTGACAGTTTTGAAGTGCCACTCTTATGAAGATCGATGTGATTTTTGAACGGCCGACAGTAAGCTCTACCCGACCAGATAGTCAGATTAATTAAGTGTGGTATGGGAACAAGCCTCCAACATGGAACCATTTTGCAATTGCTCCATTTTGTCCTTATTAGAGATCCAAGTCCACAGAGGCAAGACAGCAAAACCCTGAAACTAAGTAGTCATTGCTTGAAAATGCAAGAACATAAAACAAGATCAAGAGACAATCAAAGTGGGGAAAGGATTGAAAACGGCTTTTTAACTCAAACCCGAAAAATAATTAAAGACAATAGCTCTTAAAAGTCTAAATGTGCGTCTACTCACAACCGACAAAAAGTCACAGACTGAGCAGAAAGTTCAACATAGCCTCCATTTCTCCATTGTTGTGTTGTTTAAGTGACATACAGATCACATCACCCTACATTTCAGACTCAGGGGCCGAAAACCATCCGAACTGCAGAGAGTGGAGCAGAGATGAGTCGAGCTGCGCTGCTGGAAACGGGCCAATAGTTTCCTACCCACAGTGAGCAGTTAGAGAGAATAATCCCAGGGCAGGTCACATGTGAAACAGCCGGGCTAATGTGATAATACCATGGTCCCTGAGTTATCATTTCTGAGTGGCAGGGATAGTTTCTAAACAAGAGGCAACCTGGGACCAAAATGGATTCCAACTGCGGCATTAAGTTGGTATTTGTGGAGATTTCACACCTTCCAGCGTCTCTTCTCACTTTCCAGCTCAGACAATTTATGTTTGATCATAGAAGTACCACTGTATCACTTACAATGAAAGCCTTATTAAGTGTTTGCTTTCTTTATCAGCGTAGCAGGACAATGAAACAAAGCGATGACTATAACATGAGTGAGAAAACAGAGTCCAGGCCAAACGGGAAGCCCCAGCAGTAAAGCCACGTCAAGCTCAGTTAGAGCATCTGAGCAGTTTAATGGACAGAACTGACAAAGTCCAATTTGTGCGACATATTTCAGCCCATTTTTCCCACATGTGCTCGCTCCCGATGGCTTTCGGCGCCGTGTTTACACACACATTCAAACTTTCCCACACAAACCTCAGAGGGGAAGGTGTTCTGCTCTTTTATATGTGGGTTATTAAAGCATCAGCCAACTTTCCTGCACATGTAAGTTAATTCTCCATCTTCACCCCAACTGACAATGCATCTGAGCATGGAAAGAGAAGGGAAAAAAAAAGAATTACACCGACGTCCAGCCTGGTTTTTCCTTTCTCCCGTCTCTGTCTTGCCTTCACCCACAGAATGTATTGCTGTTGGACACACAGAGAAACACACAGCGCTGTACCCTGCGGTGAACGTCTCACATGTGCCATCCCGTTAGTGGGGTATTTTTGTCTGTGTGAGTGGGCAGCGGTGTCACTCAGCAGAGGGAGAGCTGTGAAAGCCAGTCACTAACAAGCAGAGATTCCCTCCCTGCATCCCACAGCCAGATGGCTAATCTCAGCAGAATCACAAGCATACTTTATAATCATATCTGAAAATAAATAATTTAATAAATAAATACGGCGGCACCATAACAATTTAAATGTCTTGTGGTCGCAGGCTCCCTGGAATGAGGTGACAACGTCATAAACTAAAGTCTTCTCTTGTCAAAACGGGCTCATAATTAGACGCAGCGGTGTGGCCTCGGTTAACTTGCAAAACAGACAACATTGCTCCGGGCTGGCCCTGCAAATTGGAATCATTTGTGTTTTCAGGGCTGGTGTTGGGTCAGGGTGCAGTCGATGATGGCTGAGAGGAAAAGCAACACATTCTTATTTATTTATTATTTGTCTTCTTGTAGGAATAGGGAAGTATCTATGCCTCCTTCCAGCCTCTGAGAAAAAAAAGAGAGCTACACCAAGAACTAAACAGTCTCCTTATGACTAGCTGTGCCTGTGGCCGGGATGATGACAGGCTTGATTCCTGCTGGTGCTGTGCCAGTGAATTGCCCGAGGATGCCCGCGGGTGTCTGAGGCTGCATATCCATTAGCTACCTGTGTAGACTGCTCCTCTGAGATATGCACAGACTGATGTTTGCTTTCCTTCTTTTGCAAAGATTCCTCTGCCACACACACACACGCACACACACACCTGAAACCAACCATCTGGCCGAGAGTGGAAAAGCGTGCTGCTGTGGCCGGCGAGCGCTTCCTGTCACTCAGCCTCATCAGCCGACGCTGTCAGCACAACTGGCATTCCAGTGTTCCTCTCCTTCTGTGGGAAGAACAAACTGGTGCATGTTGTTGCGCTCTTGGCTTTATAGACACACAGTGACTAGAAAAGGAAGGCATCTGTATCCTGTAATAAATGTCCGGGTGAGATTCAGCACTGCAGAAATTTATGACGATCTGTTTGTTTTGTGCTGGAATAAATTACGCAACAGCTCTGAAAAATGATCTCATGACAGAGTTCATTATTTGTGCTGCTTTTAATCATATCAGACACAGAATTACATATTACATACATTTGATGGATGCACATGAGAGGCAATAAAACCTAATGCAATCCTGTTTGTTGCTATTATATTACACTTTTGACAACAATGAAACTGATGTTGTATACAGTGCCTTGTATATTTTCAGATTTCTTCCATGTATTCTACTGGGATTGTATATGATGGAGCAACACAAAGCCAAGTTTAATTTTATAGCAGATAAAAATGATACTTATTTTTTCTTTCACAATTATAATTAGTACAATGTGCATTTGTATCCAGTTCCCTTTACTCTGATGCCCAGAAATGGAGAGGTGTACAACACTGACTCTAAACATGCAACCAGAGCTAAAATGAAGTGGTTTAGATAAACACGTGTCGATATGTTAGAATGGCCCAGTCAAAGTCCAGACCCAGAGGCAAGACTTGCTCTCCATCTGGTCTGACTGAGCTTAAGCTGATTGAGACACAACCAGAGCTGTTAGCCTCACTAACTACTAACTTAGGTTCCCGGAGTAAAAACCACAAAGTTGTCATTCCACTTCATAATTTCTGTTGATATATTGTATAAAATTATTCAAAATATATTAAGATTTGTAATAGTAAGATGAAAAATGTAGAAGTATTTAAAGGGTATGAATATTTCTGCCCCATCTGGGTTCTTGGTAACCGGCAACGACCAACACACAAATACACAGGAGGAGCAAATAATCTTGTTTCATTTAAACCATGCAGAGCTCAGTTCTCAATATTTACACTGAGCATAAAATCAGCCATCAGATTTTCCGAACATCCGGGAAGAGGAACATCTGTTTGATCCACAGAAACTAATGATGTCATGGCAAGAATGTTCAGCAGGAAGCGCAGCGCTTTGAGAGCTGTCACTCAGCCACAGAGCGCGGGCAGCAGCACGGCGTCTGTTCAGACAAGACACTTGCCAATCATTTCGCAGGCTAGCGAGGAAGCAGGTGGACTGGCCAATGAGAGCAGGTCCCAGAGCAGCAGGCCCCAGGAACAGGAAGTGAAGCACCATCTGGAGTGGCGATGAGCTATGAGTGGGCAAGTGAAACAAAGTGATGACATTCTGGAAAGAAGCTGGTGGAGTGTGCTGCTGGATATAACAAGGGTACTTGGACCCGTTCTGCCTGTCACAGCACGCTGTTGATTCTGCTAGCTTATTAAGGCTGGATGGGAAGCCAGTCTCCTCAAACCGCCATGGAGGAGCGCAGGATAATAGTCAACCAGTAGTACCATTATTAGGGAGCACATGACATGGTTAACCACTACTCAAACTGATCAGTGTAGACGAATCTATGGCACAGACACAAGCTGCATATTTAGCCCTGTAGGTTATCTATTATTAATTTCACTGCATCACTTTGACAGTCTCTAATTACAAACTCACACGAAAATAAAAATATTAAATTAAATCTAGCACGAAGTGAGAAACTGGAATTAAATCTGGAAAAACATTTTACTTAATAATGATTTTCTGATAACAGATATACATAGTCAAATTTTATATGCAAGGGTTTAAACGCATAACCATAATTTAGATCAGGGATGCCCAAAGTCTGTCCTGGAGGGCAGGCATCCTGCATGTTTTACTTCTCTCCCCGGTTTAACTCACATGGATCAAATGATGGCTCATTATAAGGCCTAAGAAGAACATCGACATGCTGAAAAGGTTGTTACTACCACCACAGAGAACTGGTGGTTCTCTCCTGGTGGAGAGAACACGGCGGTCTGATGCTGTGCTGTACGCGGGTGGAAACCAGGCCTGACTTCATTATTTCCAAATGTTTTCAGTTTGCGTTTGCGTACACGACTGGCATTGCATTTCTAGAATGTTTCACGGTGGAGCCTGTTGTCAAACCTTTGCGGTTTTTCTCCCCAGTCAAAACGTTGTTACTGTGTAAACAAGAGGCTGAAACTCAACAAAGCTTTTGGATTTTACTGAAGTTAACAAGGCGAAACTCTTCAACATGAAAAGCCCGATGGCCTAAAAAAACATTAAAGTATTGCTTTATCCCAAGCTGTGAATCAGCACGTCTACATTTTCTTACAATTGACTAAACATTTCCACAAAAAATAAAAAAAATTGTTTAAGGTACAAGTGGCTTTTTAATTGTGGCACGTTCAAGTCTATGCCACCCTGAGCAGTGAGCCATACTGACTGCAATAAAAGCTGCCACTGTCTGGGGCAACAGACAGTGGCAGCTGTCTGGGCCACTGTCTGTTTGAGGAGTATCAATTTATTGATTGAGGAGAATCTATTGATTGTGATAGTTTATTAAAGTCGTGGGTTGGAGCTGGATTTGCTCATGCAGGGTGGAGGAGCGCAGCATGACACAGTAACCCAGAGATCCAACTGCAGCAGAACGTCTCTCTGTGTCTCACACGCTGCACAATCATCATCTGAGTTCATCTATTTTTAGCTGCGCTGCATCACTCTGACAGTTATCAATTTGCAAACTCATAAAGATGAAAATATGAAAACTAATGTGGCAATAAAACCTGACAAATTAAATATTATGCAAAGTATTTAATTTAAAGGGGAAAGATGAGAGAAAATCTATTACAGCAATTCTGCAAGAAAATGATGTCTTTCTGTCGCTCTTTTGTGTTTTTATGTAACAATGATCTGTAATTCTTCTGATAACAGGCAGATATGCAGACAGACAGGTCAGAGGAAATGAAATCAAACCCATTTGTTTTATTTTTTTGAGATGCTTTGGCTGAATCATCAGGCTGATTAATAGCAGTTAACACCTCATAAAAATAGAGACGCAATTATGGTGGAAAATCAGGGGCCGGCATTACCAACATGCTAATAAGGACTGACTATAATTACATTTATTGCAGCATTGTCCCAGAGATTGATAAATTCACTCCCAATCTTGTTAATCTCTCAATAAGATCCAGAAAGTAATTTTACTATTTTTCTCTCCTCGCAGAGAGAGGGAAAAAAATTTGGAAAGAGAACGAGAAATATTAAAAAAAAAGGTAAACGATTACTAGAAAAGTGAGTTGGGAAAATGGAGCGAGGGATTGAGAGAGAAAAAGAAAGAAAGGAGATATGCTCCTGTCCATCTTGAGTACTTTTCATCCTATTCCCAGCAGAGGGGATATAACAGATAATTACCAACTCTAAAAACTGTGTCTTTGTGTGCTGCTCTGAAAGGAGAAACTCTCCAGCACTGAAGAGATAAAGCTGAAAACAAAAGCAGCCTGAATTGGACCAGGATTAGCTTTAATGGTGGTAATTACCAGAGGGGATAACAGCTCAGTCCTCTCTGCCCATCAGTGAGGCCCAGAGCAGAGGACAGTGGGGGGTTTGGGGGGGGGCAGACCTGAATCAGGGCCGTTTGCTGGCTGCCTGTGAAGCTGCATGGTGGCAATGCTTTAGCACATTCAATTGTAAAACACTTGGACGGCCCATCCACGTCTGGCATCTCCTGTGCTAAAAGCCACTACTGCATCTCACTGCCCCAATAATGGCTGTGCATAAAAAAAGACCTGGCCCTCCACACTGTTGCTTCTTGAATTACAATCTGAGCTGATGGGATGGATAACAGTGCCCCTAAATTACAGCAACGGGGGCACTGAGGCCTTTTCTCTTTTTTTTTTTTCTTTTTCCTTTCTCTGTTTCTGTCTTTATTGCAGAGCAAAAGCGAGCTGCAGTGTGTGCGCCAATAAAAGGTTTTTATTTGGGATGTTGACATTGATGGAGTCTGCTGCCCTAAAACAAGAAAAATTAAAATGCAGCTTTGTGCCACCTTGCTGCCGCTAAAGGAGAGGGGGGCTCAGACATCAGAGCAGAAAGGAGTGAGAAGAGCCATGTGGAGGCCTTTGAGCTGTTTACACGCCTTTAATTTATCTCATTTTAAATCTCTTCTTGCAAACCCTCATTTGAATGTCAGCCCTTTTGGCCTGAGAGCGTCGTGTTCTGCATCCAAATCAAATATACTGTCTGAATGTGCAGCTGATTGCCCCCATTCTCACTTCTACCACCTGGATGCAATATTACATTCATAGTTTCTGTGTGGTTGTCTGACCTGCAGTCTATTTGTTTCCTAAAGCTAGGATCAATATGAAACTACCAGGCAGAAGATTAATCTACAGCTGGATCTATAAATCTTCTTAAATATCTACAATATCTTCTGGCCAGCTGAGCCAGACTGCTGCACACAACCGCAGTAACAAATTTCACACTTTCTTGATCTGTATAAATGCTCTCTCTGTGGTAGTTATCGTCCTACTGATCATACCAAATGTGCAAAGTGTATGAAATGTTTCTTGGTTTGAAAAGAACAAATGTTACCTTGCTGTAATAGTCAGCTCTGGCTCCCGGCATCATTAATGGGAAAACATTAACTGGCTGCTTACCAGATCAATATATGAGCTGCGTATTGGGCCACAGCAGCTCTGCAGTCCTGATCTCTGCCTGTGACTCTCTACATCTATGACTCTTAATGTCCTCTTAACAGCAAAGTGTCGGAGTCAAAGGTTTGAGTTCTGTCCAAGTAGCCAGAGGTCACCGGTCCAGTTTGGTCATTTTATCCTCAGCAACGGTTCTTCCCCCAGAGCTTCATCATATTCTCTTCTTAATTTAGACTGCTGCAACGGAGGTGGATTTAAAAAGGGGGGAAAAAAACACCAAAAAATGGAAATTCAGCACAGCATTCAGCATTTGTTTGACTGCCTGAAAGACGTCTGTCCCAGTTATTTTAAATCTTAATGGCAGCGAAATTATTATTTACACATGATTTCTGATCTAGGTATGGATGTTGACTCTTTCTAAAGAACTAAGCTAGTTTTGTGTAATGTTAATTCCTGTCATGTCTTTGGCGTACGCCCATCACTACTGATGAGCTCGACTTCCTGATGGAGCCTGGATATCAGGATCATGGAGTAACTTCCAGATTCACACTGGCATCATTTCTCTCTTTCTGATTGTTGTTGGGCTGCTTTCATTGATTACGTCAGCACTTTGGTGAGCTTCAGCAGGTTTACAACTGCTCTATAAATAGATTTGTAATAGTGGGCTCAGCTCAATATTTTTGTTTTTCACAGATATTTTACTTTGTGTCTTTAAAACGATTCAGTTTTTACATATTCATAGATTTTCTGTGGAGCATAACCCCAGGCACAGGAAGTGGAGTGTTTTAGTATTAAGCTGCATGTTTTCAAATAGCATTTCACATCTAGTTACCGTTCTACATAAAGTCACTGGCCACTTTATCATGTACAGCCACTCAATTACTTATTAGTACGACTAGAAAGCAGCTTTCAAACCCAACTGTGTCTCAGGTTAGGAGAGAATGTTCTGAAAAAGAGGAAATATCCTGTAACTGCTGTATAAATAAAAATGTGTTATTAATGTCAGATGAGAATGGACAGACAGATTTGAGTTGATAGAACTGCAACTCTATATCTTAATTAACTACTCAATACAGCCGAGGTGTACTGAGCATCTCTGAACACGTGGAACCTGGAAACAGATGGGCTGGAGCAGCAGAGCAGGTGTCAGTCCTGTAAGCCAAGAAAATGAGGCTAAAATTCACACAGGCTGACCAGAACTGGACAATAACAGATTGGAAAAACATTCTGTGGTGTGACGAGTCTCCATTTCAGCTGCGACATTCAGATGGTAGGGTCAGAGCGGCACGAAAGCATCTCTGTCTGATATTTGAATATTTAATTCTCTTTTATCGAGCACAAAGGGAAAAGGGAAACCAGAAAAAGCATGCAATTAATCTATTAATTAAAATATATACATGTAAAAATACATCTCATTTTCCAATGTTTGGCTCCACTAAGTTATTTCTCTAGCCGGCCACCTGTAAAGACCCACACCATGCAGGCCGGTTTATTTCTTAAATCTAATGATTTATTCTGGGCTTTACCAAAAAAACAAGCCCTAACATGACAGAAAAGAGCTGCTATTCAAAGCTCCACCTGTCACAACAACACTCCACCGGAGGCCAGCCTGACAGCGCTGCGGCTCTTCTCTGGGACGGATCCAGATGAATCATCACATTTGTCGGTGTCTTAAAGCTCCTCGTCGACTCCTTGTGTGAAGATTTCTCTTTCTAATCGTTCCTCAACATCCCACAGAAGAGTTCCTTCCTGTTCACTTGATATTTAATATGGATTTTTCAGGATAGATCCCTCAGCGGCGTTGCATATGTTTTACTGAATTCCAATAATGATGTCAGTGAGTGGATCATGCCAAGACGTTAATGCAAGATAACTCAGCATAGCTGACTTGCAGTACAGTCAGCATATGAGCCATTTGTGCAAACAAATTCCTTGAGGCTGACATCAAACGTCCGACCACATGTCTGCCTGCCCTTGTGAGGAAGTCAGAATGGAAATCCCCCTCCTTCCTTCATCCCTGCTAAATACGTTTGCGGTTAGCGTCTTTTTCTTGCCCTCATTAATCCAAGAGAAATTCTGCAGATGAAAGCAATGTGATGGTGCTAATGTGTGTGATAGTTGCAGCCGCAAAACCCCTCAACGATAAATTAAAGACCACAGGCGTTGAGCTTGGCCTCATGTGACCAAACCCCCCAGATACAAACAGACAAACAGTCACACATTGTCCTCCAACGTCCTCCAAACCAGAAACAGCCAGCAGGCAGACAGGCGCCCACATTCCCCTCTGCAGACCTATCTGGCTGCGGAGATAAAACCATACTGTAAACACAACATTTGAGTCATCTCTGTGACACGACTAAATGATGAGAAAAATCTGGCAGCTTTTCTTCACCCAACAGAATGCTCTGATTGACCTGAGGGCAACCAGGTTTGAATAACTCACCTTTTAAAAGTCAACCTGTCCTTCCAGATGAGTAAACATTCATAGTTATGAATTATTTGTATGCTTTATGGATTTGTGACCATCTGAATTCTGCACACTTTCCATCTTGCACATTTTATGGTACAGTTGCAATCATAAACATTTCACATTTATTAATTTATCCATTGATGTAGCCAGATTTTGCTTTTGGTTGGCAATCACTCAGATTTTAGAGAGTTCAGTGACAAATCAATTCATCAACCACTTCTAGTAATTAGCATAATGGGACTTTGAGGCTCGTAAGTGATTGTCTGTTTGCTTCAGCTGCGAAGCATTTATAAATTTCATCCATTCGAGGACTTTCTCCTTTGCTTTTGTGAGAAAAGCTAATGAGGCTCTATAAAAGCAGAGACATGGGAATGTTTTATCACACCTGAAGGTCCTTTGATATAAAATACACTAAAATAAAATTGACATCCCTCCCGGATGTTGATTTATCCGGGAGGGACTCAGAGTAGAGCCGCTGCTCCTTCACGTCGAGAGCCAGTTGAGGCTCGGGCATCTGGTCAGGATGCCTCCTGGACGCCTCCCTGGTGAGGTGTTCCGGCCACGTCCCACTGGGAGGAGGCTTCGGGGAAGACCCAGGACACACTGGAGGGACTATGTCTCTCGGCTGGCCTGGGAACGCCTCGGGAATTCCCCGGAAGAGCTGGAACAAGTGGCTGGAGAGAGGGAAGTCTGGGCCTCCCTTCTGAAGCTGCTACCTCCGCGACCCGACCCCGGATAAGTGGAAAAAAAATGGATGGATGGATAAAATCGACATAAAGGGAACTTATAGAACAGCTATAGACTTACCTGGATGCAGAAGAAAACCATAATTTTATCAGCAGCCCAATAGCAGCTTAGAGTGCATTGACACCAGCCATGTTCAGTCCACTTTAAGATGCATTCACATCTTCCCGGTTTGGGTGGGAAGATGTGAATGCATTTTCACATCTGCTCTGCCTAAAAACCTCAGTGAGGTTCTAATGCATTTGTGAATGTCAGGCAGGAAGCTGACTACAAAGCATTCTGGGTAAATGCAACCAAAACAAACATGCTAGTCTAGCGCTAGTGGGAGAAAAGGCTCAAGGTCTAACAGAGAAATCCTATAACCGTTAAAATCTGATACCACTCCACTTTTGTTTCCGTTTGGTGAAGAAGGGAGTTTCACCGAGTGTCTTCTTTAGAGGTTTTCTTGTCATTTACTTCAGTGTTTCTTGTTGCAGCGCCCCCACAGGCAATGGGAGGGAGAACAGGTTGCTCAAAGGGTTTGGATCATTTGACACAGAGCATTGAGAAAGAGTACTACAGCTGCATGTAATATAATTGATTTTCAAAATTAGCAGTCCATTTTAGGAGAAATATGATACCTTCTCTTTAAAAATAAAACCGTGCTGATCACTGGACTCTTGGTTGAGAACAAGATCCTGGACTTGTCTTCTCAGACACGAGGTTTAAATCTGATTAAGACCTCTGGTGGGATTTAAAGATGGCAGCTGCCGCATGGGAGTTATCAAACATCACTGATCAAAAAGGCGGAGGAAGCTTGTCAGCACTTCTATCAAAGCGTTTGTTAGGAGCTCCAACATCTGCAGGACGTTCCAAAAAGTACCAAACAAAGTACTGCACATGCATACAGGTGGATCTTTGTTATATAAACTCTTAACAAATCATCTCAAACATGCATCAATAAATACAATATGTTGTTTTATCATAATTTTAGAGCATTATAGTAACCATCTGTTCTCTACATCAATGTAATCTCATTTGAGTTGAGCAGTTCTGATTGCAACTATATATAGAAATTTAACCCAAGACACTTGCATTGACAGACAGTTTATCCGGTCACCTCTGTCTCACACACACAGCACCCATAAAAACTGCCTGTTTTTCCACTCCATATTTTGTGAGAGCTTATTGTCCTGGTTATTACCTCAGGTATTGTCGCAAAGAATTGGTATGCTTATCAAGGTCTGGTAGTCTAAAGCTGATGCGACAGTGGCCTGGCAGCTTCATTAAGATTGATATCCTGCCACAGTAACACTCAGATGAGCTGATCTGGGACATACAGCCAATGGAGTTAGAGAAAGAAACGCTGTGAGAAATAGGAGAAGAAAGAGACGGCAGGTTCACCTCCCAAGTAGCTCCACTGCTATCTGTCGGGCCACTTGAGCTCAGGAGAGGCCAGACATGCATACCTTTCTTTTGAGGGGACGTCCCCCTTCCTTGTAACCTCACCCTGCCAGTCATAAATTACCTCCTCTTCACAGTGGATGCACAGAGGCCCCTATAGCCTCTCTATGAGCAATTAAGGCCTCAATGGGACGGTATCAAGCCTCTCTGACCTCATCTAACCTCTCCTGTCATTGTCACCTCCTGAAAGGTCCACTCTGCTTTGTCCCCAGAGTGCCACAGCTCTGTGTGGACCATACACTGGCCATAGTTGTACCATATATTGAGGGTCAGAGGTCAGCTGGACTGGAGGGATTCTTATGTATGGAGCAGAGCAGTGTTTACAGCTGCTCTCTCGTAGTGCGCCTGGCTCTGCTTTTGGCTTTACATGAGACGACCACTATCTCATTTAGCAGATTATGTTCATTCCAGCTGACGGCTTCTCCAGCCTCTCCATCATCTGAGTCGCATTCACTCTGGGCAGCCAAGTGGAAGGAAACTTGTTCTTCATGAGAAAACTCAAGTGCCAAATCCAGCTTGTTCAGGTCAGGGAAGATTGCAGAGTGTGCATTAACCTGGCACACTGGCGTGTCTAATTTGCTGCACTGGAGCAAACAAAGGCTCTCATTGATATCTCCTTATCAGGTCCAGCATGGATTCAGTGGAGGGTCCTGCTTTCTTCAGACCAGACCTAATGATTTATTGCATCACTGGCTTGCCTCCATGATATCTGATTGGAAACACTGAGCTCCATTAAGAGGCATATGCTTTTTAAATCACTGTTTACAACATCAACAACTCATTTCAATCCATTTTACATGTGATGTGTCAGTTGGAAGCAAATGCTGTCACTTTAAAAGAAATAAATAAATGTTAATTTCTTCTTCCAAAATATGCAAACTTTGCACCTGTTGTGAAGCTTTCATTTCACCTCTGTAAAGCTTTGTTAGGAAAAGATACAAAATATGAATTTGTAAGTGTTTGAATAAATCAGTATGCAAAACATGCTTGTGCAAAAAATATGTATGGAAAATAAAATTAATTCTGTTTGTTTTTACAAATGTCTTGTCAAGGGACTTTACAAAACAAATAGATCCAGTGCATGTACAGAAATACTTATAATCAAATCAATTTAATCATATAGGCAGATTCTAATTCAATTTTATAGATTAGTAATCAAGTCTAATTATAATACAGTGCAATCAAACTGACTGTTAGAAAAAATTCAATCTAAGTAAAACAGGAAGAAACCTCCAACAGAAGCAGGCACAGTATGAAGTCAAATATTTTAAAATTTGTCCGTCTCAAATCTGTGGCTAAATTATAAATAGATCTCCAGTCACTGCTTATCCATGATTTTCAATGACTTATCGCATGAACACTTTCATTCAGGTGTGATTTTTAATTGCATTTCTTATTTAATGGAAGCATCGCTTTTGCAAAATAGCATTTTTTTTTTACATTATCAGAATATCAAAAAAGTTTTCCTCCCATTTGTAATGGAAATGCAGCTACTGTTCATGCTGCATTTTGTCAAAGCATTGACTCATAAGTGACCAAGGTCGAGTCAGACTGAAGGGTTTTCACATCCTTTGGCTGTCTGTTGGTGAATATGATGGTTTTTTGTTGTGATCTGACACAAATTCTTTATCTCCTGAGAATGTGGTGCCACCCTTTAACCAGGAGGTTTATTGAAACCAATGTTTACACAATCAGCACAGTCACCGGGCTATGATCAGCATAGATCGGGCTATGGGGAGTCCTGGTCATCGACAGTCGGATAGAAACGACAAAACGTCCAGTGCACAGACCTGGCAGTGGCGCAGACGGTACAGCTGGCTGGGAGGCTTGAAGTTGCCCTTATGGTGCAATCATATTGTCACAACACTGCTATTAAAGCAGGGAATAGGATGATATGACCGCACGCTTTATAAATGTGCATTTGGTGAAATGTCAAGCTCTGTCAAGCCCGCTGGCCAAAGCGGTGCACACAGAGCAGTATTATGGGAGTGGGGGCAGTTGCAGCAGGCCCGTCTGATGGCCTATAGAGTACTCTCTATACGCACACAGAGTCATTGGACAGATGTGACCTCGCCAGCACACAGAGGCTCTTTGTGTCCGAGGGATTTAGAGTCCCCCGGGCCTCCTGACTCTAAACATTAACAGACCTACTGCAGAAGGAGAGAAAGAGACCCTCACTCTGCTGACATGCAACATTAACCGGGGCCAACTCCCCTCATACTTAAAATATCAGGAAAGTAAGTGTGGATGCATGAAGAAACTTTTGCAGCAGCTTGATGTTGAGGCAACTGCACCAACTTTGGCAGACATAACAACTAGAAGCAGACGACTCAGAGAAACTCTGCTGCTGTGGAAACATCGTGACCCCTCACAGATTTAGTCTCTTCTCCTGTTTTGTCACAATGGAATGTTTCAGATCAAACTCATTTCCTATCATACAAAGATAAGCTAAATAAATATAAGATACAGTTGTAAGTGATTTATAGCTGGTGTGTCACACTTGGTAACAGCAACAGACAACTGTTGCAGTTCCTCACAGTAAGACTTTGACCTCACCATGGAGGAGTATAATCTGACTCTTCTTTCAAGAATTGTTTCAGTTCAGCCACATTGGCAGGATTTCAAACATGCAGCAGCATCTCAATTAGGTTTAAGTCTGGTCTTTGACTAGGCCAGTCACAAACTGATGTGCTGACATTTTCCTTCAGGATGGTCTTGTAGCAGTCACAGATTATCATACTACCACCAAAATGTCGGGACAAAGTGTTTTTTTCTAAAATGCAGCAGATTTAACAGGAAGGATATCTTCCAAAAAGTTCCACTTTTAAGACCAAAGAATATTTTACTAAAAGACTAGAGGCTCATAAAGATACTTTTAGGGAAAGTGAGACGGGCCTTCGGACTGTTGTTGGTCAACAGTGTCTTTGGTCTTAGCTCTCTGCTTTGCAGGCCATTTTTTCCCAGTCTCCCTTTCTTATTGTTGAATTATGAACTTTGACCTTAACTGAGGTAAGCGAGACCTGCAGTGTCTCAGATGTTGTTTTGAATTCTTCTGTGACCTCCTGGATAAATCAAAGATGTTCTTTTGTTATAATTTTTGTCAGACAATGTTCTGCACTATTCCATGTTTTCCCAAAATCTTAGAAATGGATCTTTAACCCTTTCCAGACTTCTTTTCTCATCTGTTCTTAATTTCTTTTTTTTTTTGATCTGACTGTGATGTGTTGCTTATTAAGATCTTTTTTGCTACTTTTTGTTGTCAGACAGAATCTATTTAAGTGATTTCTTGTCTCTGCGGTTCTGGCAGACCTGACTGTGGTTAAAGAAATTAAACTCAGCCTTCAAAAAATGTGGCTAATCATGTAACATTCATTATTTAAAAAGAGGAGCTATTATTATTTCATGCAGGTTCAGGTCAGTTAAGGTAGCTTTTATTCCACTCAATGAATAAAATGATCTGAAAACGGAATTTGTCGTTTTACCCATGTTGTCTTTCTATGTTTCATTTATTGGATGATCTCAATTTTTTAAGTGTGAAAAAAGAATAAATATGAGTATCTGTGGCATGTTTTTACTATTTTGTCTATTATTATTTCTTGTGCAAAGAAAGCAAAGGTCAGTATCCATGTAACCTTTCAACTCTTCTAACAATGTGTGCTGAAGACGGTAAAGGTTTTCAGGTTTTCAGGTTTTCAGTAGATCTTCGGTGTTTATTGCCGGGTTTTGCTGCCCAGACTCTAAACATGAACTTATCTGAATTCTTCAAACATTCCTTCCTCTCTGTAACAGTGTGATTATTCACTGCTCTAGTTACAGCTGCTTTTTGATTCATTGATACTCTCATCATTTTTACTAATAATAATGATACTTCATTTGCATAAAGGAAATGAAACAGGTTACATTTGCATACATTAAACATTTAAATGTATGCATATGATATGTTTGCTCATCTCAGAAAACCAGGCTAGATAATAGTAAAGCTAAGACAGGAAATAGAAGCAGCACAGATCCACAGTAAATATTGGCCTTCTTTATCTGCCGTCCCTTCAGACAGGAGGCAGTATCATTTTTCAGCAAAGAGCCCCCTGTTCTTGAGGACGAGGCCAGGCCTTGCTTTATTAAATTATCTCCCTTGCTCCGCAAATACAATTTCCTGCATAAATCACTCAAATGATCCTGTAGACTGTCAGGTCCAAGACAACGTTTTTCTATCCTATCTTCCTCAGACCAGGATATGCAAATCCCCACCACTCTGCGTTGGATTACTGTTGACATGCTTCCACTGCGTACATTTGGCCTTAAATCCTTTGCTTTCTCCTATATTATCCTCCATACCTCCATAAACATGACATAGAAGATAAAGCCAAAACCAAGTTGATAATCCATTGACTAACAAAGAGCATGCCAAGATAACAATGGTAGAATCACTGACCCGATGACCTTGACCTCGTAAACATTACAACAGTTTGCACACTGGAGATCTTCTCAGCGTAGAACCAGGAAGAGGTTGCAGCGTTCTCCAAGCTTTGACTCAATTCAATCACACTTGAGATGGGTTGAGCAGAGAAATCTCGACAAAGGGTCAGCTTAGTGTAAGACCCCAATACCGAAATACAGAACGGAGGAAGTCTGCATTATCATTCTGCCTGCAGCTCACTAGCAGGAAGCGTAATTGTGAAGGATAAACATCTGTAATGCATTGGCTGAAATGAGAGCCAGCTTAGCTTGACTTCAGGTTGATCCCAGACAGCTGTTTGTGGAGCAGCTCTGTCCTGACCGCGCTGGGGGTCTCGGTGGATGCCCTGAAAGGGGGACCTCCAAAAATCCAAAGGGACAAAGGAATCTGCCGAACAATGTTGTTGCTGATACAATGGCCGAGCACAGGCAGAAAGGGGCAAAAGAGCACTGCCTATTCTGGGGCGTGAATGACCAGTGCATTCCTCTGCAGTCGCCAAGCAGTGAGCACAGTGACCAGGAGTGACAGGTCTTCACTCTGTTTTGTTGCTACGCTGTGGGCTTGACCAATACATTCCTCCATTCTCTCCTTTCTCACTTTCTGCTTCCTTCCTCCTTTAGCTGAAAAAATGCAGCTGCCTTTCTGCTTTAGTTTTTCTCTGCATGTCAGCCATGACTCAGTTCTTCTACACAGAGCTACAGTCACTTTTAAAACTATCCACACTCTGCAGCCTTTTCCTCATTTAGTCACATTCCAACCACAAACTTAATGCGTTTTACTAGATTGATCCACATAAAATAGTGCATATTTTGGAAATGGAATGACGGATACATGGTTTTCATTTTTTTTATGCAAATAAAAATCTTAAACTTGTATCTGACAGATTTTTGATGATTCTTTGCAAAATATCTCAAACTCAGAGTTGATGGAGATCTGAAAATCAAATTTATGTCAGGACTTTAAGTAGGCCGTTCTATCACATTAATATGTGTAGATCTATACCCGGGATCTGCAACAGTTCCAGAGCCAACAGCGACTCTTTGGACCATCCACTTTGGTCTTTAATAACTTTGGCCAAAAACGATACAATAAACTGAAGAATATTATAATATAAAGGCTTGCTTTAGCAGTCTTTCCACAAGTGGCACATATGGTGAAAGTAGTATTTTTTTTTATACACTGCTCAAAAAAATAAAGGGAACACTCAAATAACACATCCTAGATCTGAATGAATGAAACATTCTCATTGAATACTTTGTTCTGTACAAAGTTGAATGTGCTGACACCAAA